>CAKAOI010053154.1:3525-298677 GCA_916701655.1 Sebastiscus albofasciatus | reverse complement strand
AACCAAAAGCTCCCATTCAGAACAATAGCGTCCCTAAAAGCGAACAAACTGGCTACCGAGAACAACTTAGTGGGTTTAAAACACGTAATAAATAAGTCAAACATAAATGAAAATATTGTACTCACCAAAAGGTTGTCTTGTGGTAGTTCTGTAAGGTTGTTTAGAGTGGTTAATATCTGCCTCTGTGCGCCACGCCGGTCTGCTGATATATACTAGAGAGAAGAGAGAGTGGAAATTTCCATTACGTTTTTAGCAGGGGGCGGGACCACCAAAGTCTGTACTACCATCGATATACAACGCTTCACCGCACAGCTCATTTGCATATCCGGAGCTGATTGGCTATTTTGGACCTCTTCTCTTGTTTCATTGGAAGATCGGTCAGTCAATCCGCCCAATCCACCAATCACACAGCTGCAAAGATGATGAAGGGTGGGAGATGAAAGACACCATTGTTCTGTGAACACTTTCAAGATTCAAGAGTTGTATTTGCCATTTGCACCTATAGGTACATTGGAATTCTAAGCAGTTTACACCGGGCCAGCTTTAAGAAAAGAAAAAAGGTAGAAAAGGCACAAGGTAATTACAGTACAAAATAAGTAGCACATTCAACTCAAAACAATAAATAAATACATTATTAAAACATAAAGCGCCCTCAGTGTAGTCAATAAATAAAATAAACTACCCTCTGCATAGGAACGATACCCCCAGAATACAAATATACAGTATATATGCTCCATGACCATGTTAAAATAACTTGTAGCTCTCATACAAATATTATATCATACAGCTGCAAAGATGATGAAGGGTGGGAGATGAAAGACACAATTGTTCTGTGAACACTTCTTTCATTTAAATCCGTTTTTGTTTTTAAAGATTATCCCTAAGCAGCTCACAACAAGAGCATGCTCAGACTTGCCAACAGCATCTCTTCTGATCCCTTACATGTTTTAAATGGGTAATATATTTTGTACTGTAATTACCTTGTGCCTTTTCTACCTTTTTTCTTTTCTTAAAGCTGACTCGGTGTAAACTGCTCAGAATTCCAATGTACTTCTAGGTGCAAATGGCAAATAAAAGTCTTGAATCTTGAATCAACTTCTGCCCTCCAAGAGGCGATTCAGAGTCCCTACATTTAACCTGCATCAGGCTAAAGAACGCTTTTGTCCATCAGACTATCTTGTTGCTAAATAATAATTAATGTGCTGCTAAAGACATGTGAATCCAGAGGACAGATGGTCATTTTGTAATGGGTTATGTATGAATAATTGTGATGTGTTTTGTTTTTTGTCTGATGGGTCTTACTTGTCTGTCTGTCTATGGTAACAGTATGTCTATTGTATGTGTACTTTTTCTCAAACTGAGCTGCCTATGGATGCAAAATGAATTTCAGTGCAAACTGACAATAAAGTTGTATCGTATAGTAAACAGGTGAAGGGGTCAATGCACTGTGTGCGACCTTTATTTATATTTTCATTGCTGTCCTTTCTTCGTCCAGCACAGCGGTTTAGGATGCGCATGACCACTTTACATTGTCAGGTTTTAAACGCAGGAATTTACGCGTAATGGAGTATCTTTTGTTGGTCTCAATGCACATACACAGAAATAAACGTAAAGGTAAAACAAGCTGAACAAATCTCCCCTCTCTCATTCCCGAAAGATGTCCTCGAGCAAGACGCTGAACTCGCTTGTGCGTTTCTGTGGAACTGTGTAGGTTAAAATGTTGCTTGGTAACCAGACAATCCTCTTTTATTTGCTCTGGGAGATGCCATTTAATTTGCATTTGCGAATTGGTCTGAGATTTTAAAGTTAAAATAATCCTAGTCCCATTAACTTCCTATTAATTACCACTTTATAGACTGCACATATGTACACTTATATTACATTTATTTATTGTACATACTGCATTTATTTATTGACGGACTGTACACACTATGTTCACCCATTCACTCTGTATCTTTTATATCTTTATTATTGTTTTTATAATTTTTGTATACTTTTACCTCTCCTGTCTTTCACTTTGTTTGCTGATGTTGCTGCTTTGACACCTGAATTTCCCTCCGGAGATTAATAAAGGTTCATCTTATCTTATCTTATTGTAAATCTATGAGTTAAGATCATCATGGCATTAAGATCTTTCCAGATCCTTCTGGTAAACTTGTTTGAAAACACCAGTGAGATGACATCATCCTAATCTGTGCTACTTTGGGGTGGACAATTACTGACCACACCTACTGTAATGAAGTATAATTAAAGTACACAGAGTGACATAATGTAGGCTATTGTGGGAAAAATACAGTACACTGTTAAAGGTGAATTACGCAACATCACGCCACATAGTTACAATTAGCTCCCTCTTTTCCTGCATTATGAGTACTTTTAGTTTTGATACTTTTAACTGCATTTTGCTGATAATACAAAAACAAACTTTTATTAAGGTAGGTTTTAAATGCACTTGCGGATGTGCAAATAAATTGCACTTAAGGGAGCTACAGTGTGCGACCTTTCCCGAAAGATGTCCTTGAGCAAGACGCTGAACTCGCTTGTGCATTTCTGTGGAACTTTGTGGGTTAAAATGTTGTCTGGTAACCAGACAAATCTGCAAGCTCCTGTTTTATTTTCTCTGGGAGATGCCATTTAATTTGCATTTGCGAATTGGTCTGGCGATGTCAGGTTATACAAGAAGCTGGTTTTGCTGAGAAAGAGAAGCACGGCCGTGACCTCACCTTAGGTAAATAAATGTTAAAAATGTATTGATGTGGTAATACAAACATGTTCTAACAGAAGGTTACCTTTTGAATTACTCAAAGGGATTTGTCCAGGGTTTTATCAGACCATCTGGTAAATTCGATAGGTTTCAATTGCGGGTGCTCACTAATTCTTGGGTGCTGACTAAGAAAAATTACCAGGTGGATGCCAAAGGCAAGAGAGCACTTGTTAGGATTGAAACTGGTTTAACTGAGATGTTGGGTTTTTGACACATTTCAGTGCATAGAACCTGTTTTTCACAGGCATGACTTAAGCTGGGGAGTTGTATAACAGTGAGTGCTACATCCTTTCCCAGGGGCAACATACATTTCATACTTGCATAACTATTCTATTCTGTTTGATTAAATTCTATTAATTCATACTCGGGTTATTTTGATCAGTATCTTTTGTAGTTAAATGTAGCTGACTCAAGAATCAGATAATCAGGGATCATATTAACATTCATTATAAACCCTGTTGACGCCAAAAGACGAGCAGTAACTCAGATAATTTCTCCAGGGCTTGGACAGTCTGTGTTCAGGATCTTATTATAAGCTGCATAATATAAAACTATTCAGTTCACTAGAAAAACGTACAATGCTGATACTGAATAACATTTACAGTACAGTTGTGTATGCGCTTGTACCGGTTTGTTTGGTCTTTTTTATTATTCAAACAATGCTGGAACTACTGTATATTTTACAATGAATGTTGCAAACATTTTACTTTTGTCTTCAACAATATCTCTCTATCTGCTCTTGTGAATGTGAAATCTAGCAATTAAAGGTGCACTGTGTAAGATCTGGTGGCATCTAGTGGTGTGGTTGCAGACTGCACCCAACCGAGTACCCCTCCGCTCACTCATGCTAGTAGCTCTGTATAGGCTGTATAGGCACAGTGGCTCTGGGAGCTAAATGCTAATACATTTTAGTTTAGCATGTTAGCATGCTATAATTGGCTGATTAGCAGTGAACATGAGCTACAGCTGCAAATGATGGGAATGCCATAATTTTTGCAGGCATTTGGTCATCAAAGTATTGGACAAGTTAAAATTTTGAACTGATCGTGGTGCTGGTGGAAACATTAAAGGTGCTAAATTCGATATTCTGAGCATTTATATACTATATACTGGGATTGGGAGCATTTAATGCGCCTTTAAGGTATCACCAAAGTTATTACAATCTATCCTGAAGGGACCATGAATGTGTGTACTAAATTGTATGGCAATCCATGAAATTAGTTGTGGAAACATTTCACTCCAAACCATAAATGTGAATCTCATGGCACTAGAGGAAAGGCGAGTGGATCACAAAGTCATTAGGATTCATCTGGGGATTATGAATGTTTGCACAAAATTTTGTGCAAATCCATCAGGTAGGCCTCAGTGTTGAGATATTTCACAGGGTAAGTGAAAACTTTGACCTGTCATTAGGACAAATCGCCTGGGCACCGTGAATATCTGTAACAAACATCACGAGAATCCATCCAATAGTTTCCAGACACGTCACTAAAAACCAAAGACACTAAAGGCAAAGTCGGAGGATCATGTTCATGAATGTATATACTAAATGCAATCTTAATCCATCCATTAGTTGTTGAGATATTTCAGTCTAGGCTGAAGTTGTGGAGAGACCAACCAACCAACCAACCAACTGACAGACAGATCGACAACCCTAGTGCATGGCTGGAAAAAAAAATCTCCCATTTTTTTCTAGTTGAATAAACACAACACAAACAAAACTGTACGGTTTGTCTGAATGAAAGAGTGATCGGTATGTGCGTCACATGGCTGGTTCTCTTGGACTGCTGATGGAAGCAAATTCCATTTCATCCACTGCTTTTTCCATTTGGGTATTAGGGTTTTCAAAACACCACTACACGGGGAATTTCAGCTGGGCAATTCAAACCATTGTGCCATACCAGTCTGATGATTTTAGAGTTATAAAAGGTCAAGCGTTTGTATAAAGTTATAAAGTATACAGCCCAATTAACCCTCCAGTTATGTGGGTTTATGAGTAAAGCCATGCTCGATCATACAGACTCATTGTACTCATAGGACTCCTTTGCATAGTTATATACTACTGAATTATATATTGATTAAAATTAAGGTATGAACAAGCATTAAAAAAAATTCTAATAAAATTAACCACATTTAACGCATATGGGTCAAAGGAAAAGAAGCGGTATTAAAATTGATAGACAAAGACATAAACGATGAACTTCAAATCCCAGAATGACCATTTTGTCAGCTGTTTGCAAGGTTAAACAGAGTGTCGGGTTGTCAGAAGTTGTACAAGCTTCCTCTCAAGGTTACAGTGACTCAGCATTTTATAAACTGGGGTTTTATAAACCCCATACAGTCAGCTGGACCATATCTAGTTTGTTCCACTTCTGCCCCCAAAACACACCTCCCCATCAAGGTTGCATCAAGGCTCGTGATATTATGAATCCTGTCAGGCATCGGTGACACAAATGCATAACTTGATGTGAGGAGTAATGCAGATGGTGATCACTCCTGTTGACTGATGAAAGCAAGACAGAAAATAATCCTCGCCCTTTGTGCTGTCCCTTCAAAGTTGATGTTTTCTGGCCTTTAGTTCACCAGCTTTCTATTCTGTCTTATATTTTACTAAATGTGAGAAGCTGTCAGAGCTGCAGAAGGCTGAGTTACATACAGTAACCATCTGAAAATAGTTTTTTCATCAACACAGAGACACTTTAATATATAAACTGTCACTGACAGAAGAATGCTGTATATACAGAAGAGACAGAATATAAAATAAGGTGATGACAGAGCAGTGTCACCACATGATGGACTTCTCATACATTCTCCCACTCTGAACTGCTGCACTATTAATAAGCTCCAGCTGTCTTCCCAAATTCCCCTTGTGAATGGGGAACTACACATATAAGCTCTACTTGGGATGAGACAAAATGACTCAACATACAAAGTCACACTGAAATTATGGTGTTTGGTGACTCTTCTGTGAGCTTTGTGCCTGCTCTTTGGGGCTCAACACGCTCGCTGGTAATCCATTTAATAAGAGGAGGAGTGTCAACAATCATGTGCCTTCCAGAATGACTGCTGAGGCAAATATAGCCAAGTATCCCGGGGTTGACATTGAGGAGCGTCACGGCCTCGTGTGTTTATGTAGTAAACAGAAAGCTACAGTATGGTTTATGTGATTAAGTCAAGCATGGCTTAGTCAGAGAGCTATTTAGAGACTTCAGCTTTAATTGAGTTGCATTCAGAGTATCCCTTTCACAGTAAACATAATATGTCTGGGAGTCACACACACACACACGCACACGAGTGTACAGGTGGATAAATAATGACGCCAACAAAAATACGCACCAGGATCAACCCCTCCATTGTAAATTGAGAAGCAGAGCTGCAGCACACACACGTTGGGCAACAAAGACACAATAAAAACAGGCTGGTACAATAGGTACCAGTACAGACTGTGTAGATGACACTGTATCCATCACAGATAAAGGATGACGTCTGTCTCTTCTATAAACATTCACGGATCATGCAGTTTCAGCTTTTTATCAAGATGATAATAACAGAAGAATCAGAAAGGGATCATGTAGCTGCTCTGGCCAGGGTATGGGTAGATGCGTCTTACTGGTTTGGTACACCTCGCTCCGTCCACGCTGGCCCGGTGGGCGCACTCGTCGCTGTCAGTCCTGCAGGCACCGCAGTGGCAGCTGAGAGCCACAGGATAGGTGAAGACGGGGTTGGTGTCAATGGGACAGCCGGGCAGTATGGCTGTGCGGTATTCCACCTTGTCATAGGTACAGCCTCTCTGGATCTGGAAGCGTGGGCTGATTATATCCCTCATGTTGCTGTCCTGCTCACCATACACACAAACAAGAGTGAACTTCTCATACATTTCAATTCCTTGAGAACACAAAAATGTATTTAAGGTGCTTGTTTTCAACTAAAAAGGGAACTAAATGGGCTCAAAATAGTTATATTTTTATGTGACTTCACCTAATGTCAAACACAGTTCACAGTGAACTGTTCATGTTGTACTTATGTCAGGGATAATACCTGAAAAGTTGTCTGTTTGAAAAGGTTTGCTGTATTTTTGATAAAAAATAAAATGAATCACTCTTCTTTTTTTTATATATAATTCTAACCTTACTGCAAAATTTTGGTCAGATTTGAGTCATTTTCAACATTATAACCACATTTTAAAGCTTCTGTTAAGAAGATGTCATAATATATTTTAAACATAAAGACCCAAAATTTATTTAGTTGTAAATGTTATGATTTTAATGGGAATTTTTTTTTATTCATTAATGCAGTTTATCTAAACCACATACCTATGTTTCACTCTTTAATTTTCCATATTTAATATATTCTAAAATGTAATAAAATAGTACATAGGATTTTATAAGTTATAACTAAATTTTCTGAAAATACTTTCAATGTCTATTTTTCTGTATGATGGTTTTTCTGTCTTCTTTTTGAATAAGTGACAATCTAGGACTTATACGTACCCTTGAGTAGCAAAATCCCATGCAGATGGTCGTGTTGATCGCCACACAGTAGTCGCACTCTGGCCTCTCCACGTACAGGGTGAAGTCGGTGGGTAAACACATGGGAACAGCTGGGCTGAACAGCAGAAAGAGGAGGCAGCAGGTGAACACTGACGTCTCCATGTTAAGCAATGTTAATTTTTTCCAATCAATTTGGGACCTGCATGGGGAGGAAAGATAAAGAGACAAATTAACACCAAGTTAACAGAGCGGATGAAAAGTTTTAAATATTATATGTGCTCCTCTCTGCATGTGTGTGTGTCACCTGCTTGAGAGATGCGGGCACCTGCAGGCCTGATGATGCTGTGAGTCTGAAAATCCCTGCTGAACGGTATTTATGCAAACATTTTATAATCCACTTGCATCCAAGGTAGCAGTTATCTTCTTATCAGTTATCTATCTGTGACGAATAGGAAAAACTGAACTCTTAGTCCATTATGTGGATGACATGAATTAATGATTTCCATCAAGAACAAAGTCCATGCAATAACCAAAGGAAATTGACGCAATGGATTCTGCACCAGCTGAAAGCCTCTCTGCAACTTGTGTATCTGATTCGGTCCAAAGTGGTCTGAAACAGTGTCCACTAGATGTCTCAAACTGCCCAAAAGCTTCATTTCTTGCTTGAAAGAATGTATATTTTACATAGAGCCTCTCAAATTTTAACTTGAGTTTTACTTCATTTTCCAAAACAAACCTAATCTGTCTCTCATTTGGATAAAAATTAACTGAAGAAGCACTTATTTTGCAACAAAACACGTCAGAGCACTTCCTGAATGTGCATGTTGAAATGATGCTTCGGTGCATTGTGGGTTCTACACCAGTCAGCAATGTGCACAATAAATGATCACAAACTGTTCCAGTCCAAATTTTTAATGAACACGGGTAGAGAACATCCAGAGCAGGCTTATCTAATCTGCTCTCATAGTTAGTGAATTAAAAACTGTTGCAGTAGCTTTCATCTCTGAACACCACATTCTTTAGATACAGGCATCATGCTACTGACAAGTTAGTAACTGGATTTAAAAAGTGAGCAGTATAATTTTCTAGCCAACACCGTAGGGATTTCCTTATCTATATTTTTGTTTAATGATTGTCGAGGGTAGTCAAAGTCTCTCTGATACAGTAGTCATAATTGTGAAGCGGTTGTTTTTAATGCCATTGTTGTGTTTTGTTTTTTTTATCTCTTTATCTATAATTTAATAGGATTCCTACAAACACATTTTTGTTGGCATTCATGGGGTCTGTTATAAATACAATGGACAGACTGATTTTCTTCTTTTTCATTTCAATCACAGGCTGACATGTGTAGTCACGTGTGTGAATGCTCGCAAAGAATATTACAATACAGTGAGTCAGTCATTGTCCAGTTTAGCAGCTCATTCCTTCGCCAAACTCTTACTCATCTTTGCAAACATTAACAGTAAGTGCCATTTTACATTAACTTTTTTTATGATTTGACTGGAACTGATGTTCTCATCAAGAGTGACTTAAATGAAATCAACCATAAACTCTCTATTCAATAGATTTCTAATATTACAAGTAATTACACTTAATATCTGTTGTACTGACATAAAGGCACCAGCCAACAGCTTACACCTACTTTTCCACTATTTATTACTGTAGTTGTCACATATTTCCCCCGACACCTACGTTTTTGAAATAGAGGAGTGGAGTGGAGTGATAATCAAAGATAGAGATATGCCAAGTGAAGCAATGTAATCACATTACCCAGAGAGACCCAACCATAAAGGTTTAACCGGTCCTGCCTCCTGAAATTCCTCACATAATGAATGACTACTGAGTAACCTGGAGTTGTATAAAGACCCCTCCTGGGTGTGAATGGAGACCCCTTGACAGCAGAAAATGTCAGAACAAACCACTAGATTATCACCTTTTACGATCACTGGAATTATGGCTGACTTCACTACCGTGTGTCCTTGATGGATTATTAACTAAAGCGAACTAATCTTTATAGTCTGCCGAAAGCATCAGAGTGGACCAGATTCCTGCCAATTACAGGAATTGTACAGTGGTTGAAGTGTCTCATTCTTCTACTATCAGTCGGAGCGACTCTGATAGTTGATGGTTGGATTGGAAAAAGCCGAAAACAGCAGAGGGAGGACTAAAACCCTGAAATCTTTGGATTTTTCTATTCTTTGTTTGAAGGTTTGAAGGGAAACTTTTAACATGAGAGCAGCTGATTTAAAAACATCTCGCAGTTGACAGAGTCTGAAATGCACTGATAAGGATTTTTCTGTTTGTCTTTAGTGTGTGTTTCTGCTGTTGGTATTGGTATACAACTGGAGTTGAGGACAATTTCAGGATAAGTTAGAGGGAAGAACATTAAACGTTAGCAAGCTTGCATAATACAGAAGTATTCTTAACGACAGTTCAGAGAGAAGCTCCTTCTGCTGAACTAACCATGGTTGGTACAGGTGGTCCTGTGGCCACGTTCTCTGTGTGGGACTATGTGGTGTTCGCTGGCACAATTGTCGGGGCAGCTGGCATCGGCCTTTTCCAAGCCATACGAAGCCGCAAAGACATCAGCAGCGCCGAATTCCTGCTGGGAGGACGGCAAATGACAGCTGTGCCAGTTGCCATGTCGCTCACTGCCAGCTTCATGTCTGGCATCACTGTCATTGGCACACCTACTGAGGCCTACCGGTACGGAACTGCCTTCTGGCTCTTCGGCTTCTCCTATGCCATCATGTCTGCCGTCACTGCTGAGATCTTTGTCCCGCTCTTCTACAGACTGCAGATCACCAGCGCCTATGAGGTGAGGAAATGTCACAGACTGTTAATGATTATAATGGTACAAAGGCTGGCACAAATGTAAGGATCAATAAAGCAAGCATGCCTTAATGATAGCTCCAATAAAGCAAGCCAGACTTTTACAAGTTAATGTGGCTAATGATCCATCCACTACAGTTGATTTAAAGTGATCTGGGGTTAATGGCTATCAAAGGCTGGACAGAATCCAACTGCTACAAAAGTATTTCCTCCAAAATGGAGAAACAAAAACAAATTGTAAATAAGGATGTTTACATTAAACTATTGTGTGTGAACCAAATCAATGTTTTTTCTTTCATTTCTAGTACCTGGAGTTGCGCTTCAGCCGGCCCATTCGGATAATTGGGACATCAATGTACATCGTACAGACGGTAACTAAAACATTTTTCTAATATTCAATGACCTTTTGTGTTTAGATAATTAAAAATAAAAGTTCATGAAGAATGGAACAAGCATTCGTAATTAACATGTAACATGGTAAAAAGCACCTGTTCTTTTTCTTTTAGACTTTATGTAAAATTGATACCAATTCCAAGATTAATATGAATCACAAGCTTGTTGTGTTTCCATCCAATTAAACTAATGGTGGCTTCCTTCGTCAGGCCCTGTACACCGGTCTGGTCATCTACGCTCCAGCTCTTGCGCTAAATCAAAGTAAGTTTATACATGGGCTGTTCCCGCAACACTTATGAATAAAAAGTACTTTATATGATGCTTTAGTCTTCTAGAGGTACCTGTGTTAGTAGCAATTTGATTTGTCCTCCTGATAACAAAGTTTATATAATACTAAGTTGTTAAGGGTTATAGCTGTGCTTCTTTCTCAATAAACACAGATTGAACCTACAACAAAAGAGGTGACCATGTCACGCGAGCTTCTGTTTTAAAAAAAGGGAAAATGTATCGCTATTGTCAAGTAAAAAAATATGGAGAAACACATCATTTCAGAGAGGTTATGTGGATACTTTGGCTTGAATTTGCTAAAACTGTCACATGTTTTGCCTCAATAGGTTTATTTTGAAATCATAATGGAGCTTGTTTTTTGTGATTTCTTAGTCACAGGACTTGATCTATGGGGAGTGCTGGTGGCTACAGGAGCGGTGTGCATCCTCTACTGCACTGTGGTTGGTATTGTGCTTTTCAAAAAGTTAAGAAGAATTAATAATCTGCATGCCGAGGAGTATACAATAGGGCTGCACGATTTAATAAGAAAAAATATCTAATTGCGATTATTTTGACTGATATTGCAACTGCGATATGATTTGCGATTTTAGAAGGAATGATCATTTTTACATCATTATTCTTATTTTCATTGAAAAACATATTAAAATGATTGTGGTGTGATTTTTGGGGGGATCTGCAAACAAAGTCTGTAGAATATGATGTGTAGGCCAGGACATCTCTGCAGCACCACAATATTTAATTTAAAAACGCTATTTTGACACACATTTCACCTTTAACAAATTTTGCAATTTTATCCTGAGATTTGACAATTGCAGTAGGCAATCTAGCAATTTTGATAAAATTTGGATTAATTGTGCAGCCCCAGTATACAAGTATGTATACCTATATACAAACATAGACTGACATCCTCGAGTTCAAGTGTGCTTGTATTTGAAAAATAGTAAACTAAAAGCAGTCTGGTAATTGGCTTTTAGGACCAATTTTTGGTACCACTTTGGTATCATCATCCACCTATTTTACTGTCTGACTTGCTTGTGAAACTAAAGCAAGTTGTTCTCTGCATGATAATGTGCAATCGTACACAATTTAACATCACAGCAAGACTCAACTAGCACTAAATTGAAAAGACTTTACAAATGGAAATGATAAGCTGACTCCGACATGGGTTTTGTTTCAGGGCGGTCTGAAAGCAGTAATCTGGACAGACGTGCTGCAGATGGTGATCATGCTGACAGGTTTTGTGGCTGTTATAGCTAGAGGAGCTGTACTGCAGGGAGGCCTGACGAAGATCTGGGAAGACGCTGGCGAAGGAGGCCGACTAGAGGCGTTTGAGTAAGTGCACAACCAGAGTTGTGCAAGATAGCATTTGTTGTTAGTTTGTTTCAAACCATTAATTATGACACCGCATTGGGTGGGGCTTCCTGAATCAGAACAATTAGATTGCAGCCACAGAAGAACAAATCAGCTTTACTTTCCTATAATTGCTTCCTGTGACTCTACAGTAATTGCTCTGTAGAAGGGAGGTTCACTGTAAACTGTTCTGCACACAATCATCAATAAAAAATTTAATATCAATTCTGCCTATTGCCCCAAAAGTGTCATCTCAAACTTTTACACGTTTTATCACAGTTTTGACCCAGATCCTCTGAAGCGGCACACTTTCTGGACTATCGTAGTCGGTGGGAGCATTATGTGGGTGTCCATTTACTCAATCAACCAGTCCCAGGTGCAACGCTACATCTCCTGCAAAACCTTGGGACATGCCAAGATGTGAGCGCTCTCGCTATGCAATGCAAATGGTATTTTATAAGCTTTGAGCGAAGGTTCGTGCACCAACATGTCCTCTTTTGTCCCTCAGGTCTCTGTATGTGAACATGGTTGGCCTGTGGGTGACTGTGAGTCTGGCTATGTTTTCTGGCCTCACCATGTTCTCCATTTACAAGAACTGTGACCCATTTACAAACAACGATATAACCACCCAAGACCAGGTAACTGCAGCTGGAATTGTCTCTTTACTCATTATCACATGGGTGTCATTCTGTTTGTTGTGTTAACAGTAAAAATGGCTTGTATTTGCAAACCAGCTGCTGCCCTACCTTGTGATGGATATTCTGGCAGTCTACCCAGGAATCCCTGGCTTGTTTGTGGCTGCTGCATACAGTGGGACTCTTAGGTGAGGCCTGAGACAAGCAAACAAGGAAAAATCTATCACTTTACTTCAGAGTTAGAAATGCTGTGTGGTAAGGAAATGATCTTGTAGATAAGGTGTCATGGTAAGGAAAGAATAAGCTGACAATACCTGGCTTATATTGTTTCCTGAGAAAAGTCCACGTCGTTGTTGTAGTCATTTTAACCATGCATGATGCACAAAACTACCATCTGCATGCTGCTACCTGAGACTTATCTTATCTGTAATCTATTCATTCAAATGCATCATTCTTCCTGTTCTGTCCAGTGACTAAAAGCTTACTTTTGCATGTTTTTCAGCACGGTGTCCTCCAGCATTAACGCCCTTGTTGCTGTCACCATGGAAGACTTTATTCTTCCACTGTGCAAAAACCTCACAGAGAAACAGGTGTCCTGGCTGAACATGGGTCTGAGTAAGTTTAAAAAAATGCTCTCACAGTAGCCCAAGAATGAGCTGCTCAGGAAAGTGTAAAGCAATGAGTGACTAATGCTAAGGAAAATCTGTTACAGTACGTTCTGATCATAAATATCACAGTATTGTACAGTACGACTACAGGAAGCTCACAAGATACCAGTAGACACTAAGATAACCAGTATCTTATCTTGTTATTTAAAGTGTTTCCAGTTGCACTGTACAAGTTACGACATGATCAGAAGCGTGTAAACAATAGACGGCCTGATAGCTGTGAACAAAGAAAATCTTGTTACTTTAACGACAAAATTAAATCATTATTTGTGAAGAGTTTCTATAAACAGACTTCACAGGGCTCAATGTAAAAGCAGTAGTTAATCTGTAGCGTTTCATCAGGTAGATTTACTGAGAGAAACATGAACAGGCAGGCACATCTACCATGTCTTTTGGGAATGTAAGAGCAAGGGTGTGGCTCCATGGTGTATCTAACCAAGATCATAATGTTCTTCTTCATTTGTTAATTAGAGTGTTATTACATAACACTATTTAATACCTGTATCATAGCTAAGAGTGAAAGTATGATGGAAAAAAACAGTGAGGACGATAGGGCCTAGGAAAGGGACAGAAAACAGATGGATGGATTAAACAGTTAAGAAAGTATTCAAAGCTTTGAGGTGCAGCAGGCTGACATGTTCTTCTGTCTGTCTGTCTCCATCTCCCCCGTTTCACTGCCCGGGACAGTGCCGCTGCCACACTACTGTACACACACGCACTTCTACACACACCAAACAGTGATATCCGTCTGAAAATTACTAATAATAATTAATGCTGAATGTGAATAAAGAATAATGTTGTGGGATTATTCCTTATTTCATGGCCTATTTTGGGATTTATACATTATTATAAAAAAAAAACAAAAACAAAGCATTTTAATACTGATTTGGAGGTTGATTACCATGGCAACGGTCAAAGCTTCGAAACATTCGGGTCAGCCCTAATAACTAACATGACTGCCTATACAGGTAAGAGACCTTTGTAAGGCCTATTTAAAATATGAATTCAATGTATTTTAAGACTTTTCAAGACCTGCCGATAGCCTGGAAAAGCAAGAAAAAAATGTCTTTTTAAAATGCACTGAGCCCAAAAAGCACTATTTACTATCAACCTCAGTTATAGCCATCACTACATTTTGATGTGAACATTTAAATGTCAAGAAAACTTAAGAAAATGTTTAGCTAACCTGTCATATAATTTGCACCAAAGAATGTTTGGATCTACACTTTGAAAGCTGCACTTTCTTTTATTTCAATATTGTTGAATTTAACATCTCCCAGGTGTATTTTTTGGTGCCCTGTGTATTGGGATGGCTGGAGTTGCTTCAGTGATGGGAAGCGTTTTGCAGGTAAGTACTGTTATTGTTCTACAGCACCACCAAGAGCTGAACACTAAGAACTACAAGCCTGACAGTTTTCTGTTTCCAGGCAGCTCTGTCCATATTTGGCATGATCAGCGGGCCTCTTCTTGGCCTTTACCTTTTAGGCATGCTGTTCCGCACATCGAATTCAATAGTGAGTACTTCCTTTTACTGAAGCATCTGCTTGCACAACTGCACCCTCTGACGGCACAAAGAAGTCTCGCAAATAAAACAACTGACACATCCAGGAAGTATTTGACTGCAGTTGTATTGACTTTGCAGGGAGGATTTGTGGGAATGATCATTGGTCTAGTGTTGACTCTGTGGGTGGGGATCGGAGGCCAGATTTACCCACCAACAGTTGAAAAGACAAATCCTCTTCATGTCAGCACGGCCGGCTGCAACAACACAATGGGCCAAATCTACACGACGACAGCTCCGTGGACCAGTGCAGTGCCTGAGTGAGTCATGTTACATGAAACAAACGTCCATATGCTGTCACTCAAGCACATGATATGGTCACAGTATATTAGCATTTTAATGTAGCAAATTAATACAAAAAATGGCTTAAAAAGACTTAAATTTGTCAATTCATCACGAAAAGAAAAACTTAATAAACATATAAGTAAAAATGAACAGATTCTGCTGTCATCAAAGTAAAACCCGCTTACAGAGGGAATCATCCCATATGAATGCTACAACGCTATATCACTATATCCAAAAACTTAATTAAACTTGATCAAATATGCAGCACCCACTGCTTTTCTGGACTACATTTCAGAAATGTATTTTTGTATAGGCTTTAAATGCATTTCAAAATAAATTCTGAAACACAATTGATGTGCACAGTGACCGAGTGAAAATCCAAATCCAAAGACATTCAATCTAGAAGTATATGTATACCTGAGCTGCAACAACTAGTTGATAAATCGATTAGTCGATCAACAGAAAAGTAATCCGCAACTCATTTAACAAGCGATCAATTCCTCAGGTAATTTTTTTAAAAGGTGCTAAATACGGAATTGGGAGCATTTTCTATTGCCTCTCAATGGCTTTCAACATGGTGACGGCGAGCCAGCGGCTTGCAGCTAACGATGCCAACAGTGCAAAAAACGGCAAAAGTGCTGACAGAGATAACAGCAAAGGGAAACCTGAGAGTGGGTGCTACACGGCATTCTCAGCTGTAACCGCTGTGTAAGAGCAGTGCAGGGCGGCGGCCGTGAGCTAGCCAGTGGGGCAAGTTCACATGCACGAACATGCACTAAAAGGCATGTGCGGCCGGCCCGGCTATGTCAACAAAGCAAGGAGAAGCTATGATTACAACACACACAGAGGGAGAGCGACTTTGTTCTCTGCTCAGGTAGACATTGCTCCTCTATAACTTTAAATAGCAATGACAGTCTTCTGCTCTCTGTTTTATATCATTGTTAACTGACTATCTTTGGGGTTTTGGACTGTTAGTTGGACAAAACAAACGATTAATCAAGATCTTAATCTGCAGATTAACTGATTAAAAAGATAATTGTTAGTTGCAGCCATGCTTCATACAGTATATCATCAGAAAGAAGTGGCGATCATGTTGGTGTTACAACAATTATTTCCTGTGTGTGTCAGTGTAAGGCCTCCTCTGGCAGACACCTGGTACTCTCTGTCCTACCTCTACTTCTCTGTCTTGGGTACGCTGACCACAATCGTGTCTGGACTGCTGGTGAGCATGATCACAGGTGAGACATTTCCTAATATCTACCTCCACTGCAGACATATATTATATGGAATATCATAATCTAAATCTACCATAAAACAGTTATGGGAATATGTCTTTCTTTTTAGGAGGATGCAAGCAAGAAAAAATGAACCCTGATCTGTTTGTGAAGATGAGTGACCTGATCTGCTTCAGCAGCTGTAGTAAATCAGAGGTAGGAGACTGACACTCTTGTGGATAATTGGTAACAAAGTAAGGATATATTACATATATACAGATATATAGATTTTGTCATATGTTATTAATAGTTTGTTCTCAACCCACTACAGGCATCAGATGTCACAGAAAAGGCTGCAACAGATTTTCATATGGAAGCTGACAACCCAACATTCACAGACTCTGACGTGAAGAGTAAAGATGTTGAAAAGGCCACCAGACTGTAACGCTGCTATTATCGATACATTTTTCCTTCGTGGATACAATTTAATGCAATTGTTTTTATAAACATATAAATGACAAGTCACAATTGTTTTGCTGCTACATCCCTGTGGTGCATTTGATTTGCAAAAACAAATAATTGTAGCTCCATTAGCAGCATGTGCCTATTTATGTTGATATGAATTATGATGTTTAAAACATGTTGCTTGAATTAAAATACTAAATAATTTAAATTTCACATTAAGAGCTTGACAACTACTGATAAAGGTCAGCATAACTAAAACTGAAATTTAAAAGGATATAATTGAAATTACAGAGCTTGCCTATTTATGTTGCTACTCTACTGAGGTGCTTAAACAACAGAAAAAAACAAGAAATGTACAGCAGGAAAATCTTCTGCAACATATGGTGGGATAACATAACCCATTAATTAAACTAAAGCGTTTCAGCTATCATAGCCTAATATTCATTAGAACAACGGGGGGAAAAAAGTTTTTAAAATAACACAAGGTCACCACATCATTTGCCCTACTATGACTGAGCTTTTCCCATTTCCTGTTAAGCAGCCATGTGGCAACTTTACTTTTATTGCCCTTTGTTCAATTGTTCTCCCTCATAGCAGCTGCTATGTTGTCTATGTGAAACGTGTCCTCCTTCATGTCACGCTGACACAGACAAGCACACTGGAATACTGTTTGATATTTTACAATATGTGTAAAGGCATTACTGTATTGAAGCAAAAATTGAGTAACTGTTTGAGTTGTGTGTTTATTTGTTATTTTTATATGGAAATTGCACACAAATTTATGAACTAACTGTATGAATTAGTCACAAATTCTACTTGTTAATAAACATTTTGTACAAAGTTCAACCGTGTTGACTGAAAACACATACACGAGCATACAAATTCAGCACAGAGAACTCCAGTGAGTGTAATATGACCTTTGTATGTTTGTGAGATAGAATACAGGAGAGTGAAGCCAAGAAAAATAATTTTACAGTGCAGTTAATGCTTTAGCAACGCTGTTACTCTTCTACTCAGGGCTGTAAAATGTATTTGAACTGAGCAAAAAGGGAGAGGCCGACAGAGGGAGAGAGAGATTGAGCTTTGGTCGAGGTAATAACCGTGTCCTTTGTCTCCTTGGCAACATACAATAGAGGAAGTTTACAAAGAACTGACCTGCCCACTTTCACCTGCCACTTTGCCAGCAAATCAACATGAGCTGTTCCAGGTTTATAGGAAGTGGAGAGTCGGCCGTGACATGGAGGTAGACTCACTGCCAGGGAAGTGAATTGAGTTACTGTTTTCACTGATTCGAACAAAACAAGGTGAGTCTGATCTGTCGTTTACTTCTTAATCGAGGTTTGGACTCGAGTTCTTTGTACATATTTCACATGAGAGGAAGATTAGGAATGTTTCCATCGACGTAACTACAAAAGACTAGAAATGAGTTATGTGTTTTCTTAGTGCGTACACAGTCATGTTTAGCATGTCTGAAGTTGTTTTCTGCAACAGAGCTGTTGTGTAATACATATGACCTACTTTTAAAAGGTCATACACCATATTTAAGGTATTGTTTTCACTGCACAGTGTTTAGGTTTAAACTGAATATTACTAAGATAAGGAAACAGTGCATTTAAGTGTTTTTCAGCCCATGTCTTGTTTCCTAGTACAGAACTAAATGGCCATGGATTCCACCTTCGCTACCCTTGCTTGTTACCTTCTGGCCCTTTCTTTTGCTGTGGCACAAACACAAATTGGAAATCCGACCGTCACACCTACAATGACAACCCCTGGCTTAAACCTGACTCAGACAACGATATCTTCATCCAACTCTACTGTACGTGTAACTGTTACCTCAAACATGACCGAGAACACAACTCCATTTACCAGCACGACCGGGAACAATGAAACATCCACCGAAACTTCAGCAGCTACAAATGAGAATACAAGTCACCTCCAGACGTCTCAGTCAACAACCATCACGACTCCTCTAACAAACAGTACATCGCTGACGACCACAACACCTGGCACGCCAACATCTACTGCACTGACAACACCAACAACACAGACCACAGCAGGTACCATAAGTACAACTGATACTACAGTGGTCACAACTGCAAATTCATCTCACACTGTCAACACAACCACCGATTCAATGGACAGAACCACACATGGTAAGCATCAGGCTTCGGTTTTATTAATTATCTCACTGCTCAATGTAAGTTAATATTTAACTTGTGAATGACTTTAATTTGTTTCCTTTGACCTGTGTTATTAGGTTTGGGACTAAACGCTTCAGAAATGAATATGACTATTGTCTTCAGCGTTGCTCTTGGAGTGTTTGCTCTGGTATTGGTTGTGTTCGTGTTTCACAGATGTAAACATAAAATCCAATACTTGCATCAACCTCTAAACAACACTGGTGACACGGGTAAGGACCTCCCCTTCATTACACAATCAATACCTACTATTCCGTCTATCTATTAGCAGTTCAAGATACCTATTTCATTTTCATCAGGTGAATTTGTGGCAGACGATGACACACTCGTAATTTCTGGAGGACTTTATGACGGCCATCCAATATACGACAACGTGCCAACAGTCCCAGCAGACCAATCTCAATTCCGTCTCCAGTTCCTTCATTAAGGAGAGAGAGTTCCTACAGTTTGAGGTGTGACCTTTGGCGCCTGACAGGATGGACAGAACCCAGTTTTCCTCATCCACTAATTAGTACAATTTCAAGACTGTGAGATTTAAATTCTTCATGAGAGGCTGACGGCAGAGAGGAAGGGAACATTACGATAGGCAGAACATTCAAACCAGGACAATGCTGATTGATTTGAACATTACATTTACTTATATCACTGTCTAGACTAGGATACATTAATATATTAAATCTATTAAGATAGTAATAAATAACTACACCGTTTTCCAAACCAACAATATAAATTTGTGCAGAACAAATGAGATTTCTTGTGAACACCAGTAAAGATAAATTATTCAATACCGCAACAACGCAACAACAAACTGATTTTTGTTCAAAATACTTAAAAGCGTAGAGGGTGACTGCACCCCAAACAAACACCTATATCATTCTGTTGTTAACACTACTGTTTAACTGATCCATAACAATACGTTCAATGCATGTTAAGAAATAAATTGGCCTGTTATTTTTATTACTACTGCCTATTTGATCCCTAACAGTGCCTTATATGCATGTCAACAAAGTTGGAATATGAACATCTGCACCTTTCTAATAGTATTGTGATTACAGTTTATCTGACCTGTAACAGCACTAATTATGCAAAGATCTTCTCATTGGTCGTCTTCTTTTTTTTGTCACAGCCAGTAACAGCGGTCCAACCAGCATCTCTCATCCTTTTCATTGCAGCTAATTTCAAGGAGTTCCCTGGTGATTTCTGAGTGACAGGGCTCTGGATCTGAACAAAATGTTGATCCAATTTTTTTAAATAAAAATTACCAGTCACCATTATTCTATTTTTTTGTCCATTTATACAATGCATAAATCTCATCTCTCAAATAGCATGTTACCTTTTTGAAGATGTTGAGTTTGCAGTGTGGAGGAGAGTAAGTGGGTGCGGGTGCGCTTACAAAGGTCTGCCAAGAAGAGAAAGAGAAGGCCAATTCAGCTCTGCTGGCAATCTTGCACAAATGATAAAAAACAACCCACAAAACCGAGGATATTGCATTCTTTTGACAAAAAAAACATCAACCCATAAAAATACAACTCACCAAGAGATCATGTTGATCAGAGCTGTCAGACTTGGGGTCAAACTCTATGATGCCCTTCCCCCAGCGTGCGGCCTTTTCAGCAGCAGGAGGTGTCCTTATTCTGTAGGACTGTAAAGGAAATCAAAGAGTAAATGTCGGCAAAAGTCAATAATGTTTTCATTCATTTGGGAAAATGTCATAATAATGCTGTATATTACCTTGATCTTCGATGTTCCGCCAACCCTGTTTGTAATACTTCTTGGGGTTTTCAGGTCTTCATTGTGAAATTCCTATGATGCAAAGTCAATGCCAGTCTGAGTTTTATGATTATGAATGCTATAGTAGTGGACAGAATCACGTAGACTAAACTCTGATGTTATACTGGTCTCTATCATCATATCCAATCAGCATTTACTGTGTAAATAGATTAAACTGTCATCTACCTTGGTCTTTGGTGTTGTTCCACGTGATATTCTGATGGATTCAGTGTCAGATTCCTTAACCACAGAAGGCAGAAAATGTTATCATAGTTTAATTTATCTCTTGGCAACCCAGTATCATTCAGTAATAATGTATAGTGACTCATTCACAGCGCATTGACATACAGTGCATAGTGAGAATGACACTTTTCCTACACATGGATGCACATGAGAATACACAGTGGTAGAAAGCAACTAAGTACATGTATTCAAGTACTGTACTTAAGTACACTTTTGAGGTACTTTTACTTTTGAGTATTTCAATTTTATGCTACTTTATACTCTATACTACTCCACTACATTTCAGAGGGAAATATTGTACTTTTTACTCCACTATATCCATCTGACAGCTTTAGTTGCTTTACAGGTGAAGATTTTACAAACAAAACATGTGATCAGTTTATTTATAAAATATGATACTGTGCTACAAATTAAACTATCCAACTATCTAAGTAGTTAAAATGTGCTCCACCTCCACCAGCTGTCACATTAAAATGCTGCTTATGTGTTAAAGCATCAGTCACAATTCTGCTCAACAAGTACTTTTACTTTATGTATATTTTGATGCTAATACTTTTGTACTTTTACTCAAGTAATATTTTCAATGCAGGACTTTTACTTGTTAGAGAGTATTTCTACACTATGGTATTAGTATTTTTACTTAAGTAAAAGATCAGAGTACTCCTTCCACCACTGCAAGTATACAGCCTTTGTGTGCACATTCACACACCAAAACATCTTCCATTATTTTTCTTCACACACAATTTAGGTGAATAATGGCAGTGTGTCTGTATGAAAAGGGCAAATATTGCTGAATGGTTATAAGTCGACATCCCTGATGGGAAGATGGTCTGAATGAGACTAACAGGTGAGTTAATACACAATGTCTACAGTATTTTTACTCAACCTGAACATCAAAATTCATAAAAAATCCAGAAATAATTATGTAAGAATGTAAAACGAGTTAAGACAACTTCATTTGATTTCCAACTCGCCTCAATAATTATGAATGTGCCTGAAATCTGATAATTTTCTACATAAATCTAAAAACATTTGGTAGATTAAACTCACAGCTTTCCTCATAACTGCAGTCCTTCCATCATCCTTGCTGTAGGAGGGAGTTTTCCTGGCCTTGGAGAAGTCAAACATGTGTCTCTTTATAGAGCTCTCTTTTGGAGTCTCGGAGCATCTCCCTTGTTTATAGTTTGAGACGGGAGACTGGAATTTTAAAGATTAATTCTTGGTTAAGTACACGTGATGTTATCAGTGGCAACCTATTTGCTTATGTACAGATTTTGTACCGGCTTGTTCTTTGCTTCTGACAGCTGAGCGTTTTTCATTGATGACATTTCTTTCTTCAAGTCAGTCAGCTCCTTCTGTACGGTTTTCTAATAGCAATGAAAAGTGTTTCTCAAAGAACAAACTGTCTCTCAAAAGTTTAAGTACAAGCTGTTTTAGTAAAAAGCAAAAAGCAAATTAGAACATACCTTCTCTGTTATTTCTGTCTTCAGCTGTTGCTTCAGCTGATCATCATCTGTCTTGTGCTTTGCGAGATCCAACTCCTGATTTAAAGAATTTATATTTGGATATAATTATTTATTATATAATAATATATAATCTTGTTTCATATGTTACTAATTGGTAATTCATGATTTTAAAGCATCTTACCAGAGATTTCCTACGGGCAACAGCCTCTGCCTCTTTCTTCTTGTTCTCCTCAAGCTCTGCATCCTTTTCTTCAACCATCCGGTCATACTGGCTCTATTAATAAAAAGGAAAGTTCCTTCCAATGCAACATGTGTTTGGATTGACAGTCATGCTGAAAAAGACCATTTTCAGACAGTAAAATATATACTTTATGATGACCTTACCTTATGTTTTTCCATCAGTGTGACCATATCTGCTATCTTGTATTGACACTTGAGTTCTGTGTCTTCCTTGTTCTTGATGGCCTCTGCTGCTGTTAATCTGAGCTTTTGTACCTGTAAAACAAGGTGTTTTTATCCTTATTTTTTGATTATGAGGAGCTAAAAATAGGGTAAATAACATAATATATAAGTAACCTCATTCTCAAGCTCTGCTGCAAAGGTTGATTTGGACTCAAGATCCTTAAGCAACTTCTGCTGGTCTTCCTCTTTCAGTCTTTTAAGGTTCTGGGACTCCTCGTGAAGATCGTTGATCTAAAGACAAAAACAGCCATCTACATCATACAGGGTGATACTTGGTAGTTTAAATGTTTTATATAAATATTAAGAACTGGAAGATAAAAAAAAAACATCACTATACCCCAATTTCAAGTTGACTGGATTTTGCCATCTCCTTTGCTATTTGTTTCTTAAGCATTTTATTCTGAAAATATACAATTCAACTGTTAGCTGAATACATAACAATACCATTCCACAGTTTCATAGTCATCACTAACCTCTTTCTGGTATTCCTCCTGGGCTTTAAGTTTAATTTCAAATTTCTTCCTGAGATTGCACAGCTAAAAAACAAAAAACAATTTCTTGTTATTTCAATTCAATCAATAATAATAGCATTTCACATTTTCAGTGTTTTAATCACCTTTGTTTCTACAGATTTGATCTGTTTTTCTTTTTCTGTAATTTCCTCCTGCAGATGTTCACACTATACACAAAAAAATCACAAAGAAATCATAATTTCAGAACAGGCACCATTATGAAGTCTTATGTTATTGATAATTGGTTTAGTTGGCATACTTACATTTTCTTCAGTTTTCTTCTGCAGAGTCTCCATCCCTTGACTTTTGGTTTTAATGGAGTTTACTTCCTCTCTATTTAATGAAAATATAAAAATCTTAATCTCGAAAGTGACACAATGTCTAACCTCTTTTGGTCTCTAATGTCCAAACTCACTGTAAACACTGGTTTTCTTCTTCCAGTCTTTGAATTTCTCTTGTGAGCTTCACCGCCTTCTTCTCACTCACCTAATCGGTCAAAACAGCTTTCAGAATGTGTCTTTCATATGATAGTCAGTAATAAAAAAACCAAAAAACCTGACACCTAGTGCAAACAGCTAATGTACACAATGAATATGGTCTATCACATTTGATTGGATAATTCAAACCTTTATGTTTGCCTCAATAGCTTTCACATTAGAAGATCCACTCTCAAACTGCTGTTGAATGGCCGTCTTCTCAGACTGCAGCTCATTAAAGTTGGATAATAGCTCTTTGTACTTTACTCTTAAAAATAACATAAATTAAACATTTAGATTACAATAGTTTAATATAACATGTAATATGCTAATATCATGGAATGGCTGGCTATTAAGAACTCACTTGTGCTGCGCTAAGTCTTTCGTCAGTTGCTCCATCTGAAAAGTCAGTTCTTTGTTCTTCTTTGTTTCAGTAAACAACTGTCCCTCCAGCCCCTGCACTTTGATCTGAGGGTATATAAAAAACATAATGCAGTGAAGCTATGTACTGTGTATAATACACCATATTATTGAATATAAAAACAGTTTCCCGAAAAAGATCCCCACAGTGGGTAAGAGATGATGAGTGCAGTAAGAAAATCATGTAAAAACCTCTGTCTCTGTGGACTTCTCCTTTAAATTGTCTAGTGTATTTTCAGCAGCTTCACAAGCCTTCTTCAGTAGATCTTTTTCTGCTTTCTCAACCTCTGCTTCATTCTGTATCAACAAACAATGTTATCTAGGTATCTGTAATAATGGAATAAACATCCCTTTTCCTTCTGAGATGCAGCATCTGCATGTATCACCTTAAACAGCTGGGCTTCTTCAGTTTTCCTCAAAAGCTCAGCTGTGAGTTCCTCCACTCTAACTTCAGTGACATCAATCTTACCCTTCATGGACTCAACGGATTTAGATGTTTTGTCCTAAGAACAACGATAGCATAGAGTGAGTGTCTTCCAGTTCTATTCTGTAGTGTTCGGACTGCGATGAATGGTTGAAAAGCAAAGAATACACTCTTCTATAAAATTATAATACACCCTACCAGTTCATCTTCAAGGATTTTGATCTGCCCATCTTTCTTTGCACTCTGCTCCATGCTCTCTCCTGTTGAGTAAAACATTTTCTTTCAGCTTAAAAGAGCATCAAATAAAAAAAACTACATACTTCCCTCAGTGAGGCTTACCTAAAAGTGTGTTTCTCCTTTCAAGTTCCTTGTTGTTCACCATGAGTTTATCCTCCAGTTCTTTGGCCCTTGAAAATCAATCATAACAGGAACATAACGTTATGAGGACATTTGTATTTGGTCAGAAAAATGCTCTGAATGTTCAGGAGCTAATTATACCTCTGTATCTCTAAGGCGAGTGAATCCTGTAGCTCCTGAATGGTTGTCTGAATCTGCTCCAGCTTCTCCGCTTGTTGATTTTTAACTCTGCTGAGCTCCTGCAAGCTCAAGTCTTTGTTTCGAATCATCTCTGCGTGTTCTCTTTTGCTTTGTTCCAGTACTCCCGCAATAGCTTCACGATTTTTCTGAGGGATAGAACACATTTTTAATCAAAGCAGTCGATGCACGACAGAGCCCAGCCTCACTTAAAATGACAAGAATCTCAACACACTCACCTCAGCCTCTTTACAACGCTGCTCTGCAGTGTGCAGTTTTTGAAGAAGGGATTCTTGTTCGGTTTTTGAGCTTTTGAGAAGTTCATATTGCTCATCTGTAAAGTTAGTAAATATTTAATATCATCTTTGGTATCCTTCTCTAGTGTTCCTTCAAATAACGTGTACTAATACATGACAAATGTGTTAGAATTTTATAGTAAGGCCTACTTTTTCCACTTTTAGTGTCATTTTCACAAGTAGTTATCCCAAAATACTGATACATTTCACACACAAGAAATAAAAACCATTATAACATTAGTAATAATTAAGGCTGACCCAAATGCTTCGAAGCTTTGACCATTGCCATGGTAGTCAACCTACAAATCACTATTCGAATGCTTTGTTTTTAAATTTTATATATATATATATAATATATATATAAATAAATAAATAAATAAAATAAAAATATAAATAAATACATATATATATATATATATATAATGAAAAAATCCCCAAATAACCCATGAAATAAGGAATAATCCCACAACATTATTCATTATTCAACATTAATAATTATTAGTTATTCTCAGAAGGCTATCACTGTTTGTTGTGTTTAGAGGTGCATGTGTGTAAAGCAGTGCGGCAGACATAGCCTACAGAAGACCATGTCAGCCTGTCACGCCGCGCTGCTCCGCAAAGCTTCAAATACCTTTGAATATTTCTTATAGAAGCTTCGAAGCCCAAAAAATGGTATTCGGGACAGTACTACTAATAATATTTTATTGTTTATTGATGTCGCAGTCAAAGCTGCTGTAACATATAAGACAAAACCTAGGGAACCTAGTCATGGGTTTACACTGTGGCCTTCATTCAATCATATTGTTTACCTGATGAAAATTCAGTTATCACTATAACTATTATAATTTTTCAACCAAACCTAATTGATCCTTGAACATTTGCATTCTCTTTCTCACAACTGCTGGGAATGTTATTCAAAACATTGTTGATAAAAACATTGTTGACAAAACACTGAATGTTGTTTAACAGGAAACACTGGATTTGGTAAACAAAACAATGTTTACAAAACAAAGTTCATCAAAACTCTGAATCTAAAAATATACAGCTATGAGCAGCTAATCTTGAAATCTAATCATGCTCTTACTTGTTGCCTCCTGAAGTTGTTTGCAGTGGTTCTGGGTTTCATGAAGGTCAAGCAGCAGTTTTTGGAGTTCATTTTCCTTATCTTTAATATTTGTTTGAAGCACTGCAACCTGTGAATGTGAGTGTCAATACTTGAGCTGTTTGTTTCAAAAGTTCCCAAATAAACAGATCTGAAGAGAGTTTTATTGTACAAACCTCTTCCTCTTTCATGTTATATTCCTGATGGTATTTCACTTTTAGATCTTCAAATTGCAGCAAGGCCTCTTTGACTGGAAAAAGATAAAATGATTCATTTTTCTTGCTTACATTTTTCTTGCTTACATGTTCTCTTAATTGTAATTTATCCTATGCCATTTAATTGTTATTTCTGACTGATGCAAATAGCTTATGAATTGGAGTTATTGTAGTGAAAAGGCTACAGTAATAGTAAAAAAATAAAAAATAAAAAAACCTCTCTGCATCTCTTGTTGATCAGCTTCTGCTCGAATACGAAGGCTTTCGAATGCTGCAATCAGTTTCTACAAAAAAAGTTACATGTAAACTGACTATCAAATCTTTTGTAGTACTGCTTACGGACTCCTGTCCAACAAATTATTATTAATAGAAAATACTTCATTATGATGTAGATTTAGAGATGTTTTACCTGAACACTTCCAGAATTTTCCATAAAGAGGTGATGTGTTTCTTCTCTTTCGGTTTCAACTAGAAGAAAATATAAAGATTTGTTATAAAATATGCAGCAATGTGTCCTTATTTTCAGCACTTTAATAATATGACTGGATAAGACACATATTGGGGCAGAAAAATGTGAAGCACGTTTTACTTACATAAATGCATTTTAGCAGCTGACCGCTCAAAAGTATCCTTGAGTATATTACACAGGTTCCTTGTGGCGTTGTTTCTGTATTTAAAATTAGAATTTTAACAAAACATTATGTACATATAAAACATCTATATTTAAAAACTAGATCGTCATGTGTGTCTGGCTTTTACAGAGCATGTCCAGTGTGTCTCAGAGCATTTTTCAAACAAAACCCATACTTGTTCCTCAAATCCTCATTTTCACTGATCTGTTCCACCAGCTTTACGCTGAGACTTTCATTTCCAAACTGTAAAAACAGAACACACACAATAGATACCAATATACTAGATATCAAAGGGTTTTAGAGTATGCTGCTCCTCTATTATCGCTAATCTTCTGATAAAAAAAAAAAAGAATATGTGGTTAGAGAGACAGAGAGAAAGAAAGACAGATAAAGAAAACTTGTCACTGAGATACAAACCTGCAATTCTTGAATGGCTTTGCGCTGAGTTTCAATTGTTCTTTTGTTTTCTTGGAGTGTCCTTTCCTTTTGCACAGTGTCAGAGTCAACTTTGACCTTCCAACACTTGACTTTCTCAACTTCATCAAACAGCTTGGAATAAAGCTCTCCAGGACTGCAATTATTCTGGGGGAATATTCACAATGATGGGAAGTAAATTGGCATACCTTTGAATAAACACCTAATCACCAAATCAATCCT
This sequence comes from Sebastiscus albofasciatus, assembly GCA_916701655.1. NCBI lineage: Eukaryota > Metazoa > Chordata > Actinopteri > Perciformes > Sebastidae > Sebastiscus > Sebastiscus albofasciatus. The sequence goes on along the minus strand of CAKAOI010053154.1, from coordinate 270,325 downwards.
ATTCATGCTTCACATTTTTGTACAATGAAAATATTACCTCGCCTTTTTCCATTGGTGGCACGGCTTTCATCTTGGGATAGTCTTAAAAGGGGGGACAATAATCAGTTTATTATAAAATTTAATAAGATACTTGCCATTTTTTGTGCTGACATTATATAGCCAGAAAATACCTGGTCTGGTTGGTTTAGTTGGTGCAACCATGCTCGTATTGGGAAAAGGCATGTTCTGCTCCTTTTCAAAACCTTTACTGTAACCCTAGGGGGGAAAACAGCAATTATGCTTAGTCATCATGTGTATTAATGATTACTACCTCTTAGACAGCCTACAAGGAAAACAATGGATAAAAGTGTACATGTACAGGCTGCTCCACCCAAAGTGTGTGAAGGAGCGCTATCGCAGGTCTTTCCTTCCTGCAGCTGTCAGACTCCACAACAAGCACTGCTCCCAGTAGACCACAACCAGCACTGCTCCCAGTAGACCACCACCAGGACTGCTCCCAGTAGACCACAACCAGCACTGCTCCCAGTAGACCACATATACACCAAAAAACTGACAATAACCTGATATTTTCAGGTGGAATTTCATTTCATTCTCACTGTACAATATCATTTTCCACTTGTGCAATTTTGTTAATAGTCTGTTTATTGTCAATACTGTATATACTGCTCCTATTTTATACTTCCTTCTATTTAAATGGTTCATATTTTGTTACACTTTGTTTAGCTCTTTTTTTTTACTGTATTAGCTGATGCATCTTGTTTTTTGCACTATCCCCTTTGAATGAATCAATGAATGAAAGACTTTATTTCGAACATAAAATAAATAAAAACAGATACAAAGTAATAACAAACAAAACAAAAGTCACAGTGCCCGAAAAGGAGTAGGTAGAAGTAAAACTTATATTTCCCTACCCCTTTCTCACTTCTCCTATTAACTCATATATCATAGAATGATAATATAATTTCATCCCAAATTAAATATATGAACAGCATCCCAAGTTTATTCACAATCCACAAATACATCCAGAGTTAAAAAGTATATAACCAACCCTTAAAACACAACCCTTATCACAACTCTTCCTCAATCATATACCTCCCAAAACTATCTTTTTTGTATAGCTTTTTAGATTGATTTCCTCCTTTGCTGCTGTACACTGCAAATTTCCCCACTGTGGGACTAATAAAAGAATATCGTATCTCTTATCTTATACAGTATGTTTAAGACTCTCATTGCTGGTAAGAAAAAGACAAGTTGTCTTATTATTGTTCTGTGTCAGTACTGAGCTAGCTTCAGCGTTTTGTCTTCATTTCATTCATTAATATTTACTGGAGGTTAATGAAGGTTACCAGCTGCTGCATTGTATTCATGAAGTCCCCACAGCTCTCCTCACAGATCTCCTGAGGTCGGACAGCAGACACCTGTCCGTTACTCACTCTGGGAGGAACCAGCAGCTTGAAGTTAAAGCCTCTGTCTCTCTCCATCCTGAAACCACCACAGACACCGGTTATATATCAGCCTTATCCAGCTAACTATGACCACACAGACACCGGTTATATTATTATTATATCAGTCTTATCTAGCTAGTTAACAACGTGAAGTAACCACCAGACACCGGTTATATATCAGCCTTATCCAGCTTACAACCTACAGAAACGTTACTGAGCTTCACCCTAACAGGTTAACACTTAATAAAGTAGGAGATATAATATCAGACAACATTCACATTATTTCATTTCAACCAATAACCTAACATTGGCTAGGCTAACTGAGCTAACTAGCTTGTAACTGTCTGTTCAGTTCAGATAGCTAGATAGTTAACGTTGATAGTTATCTATGAAGTTAACCGGCGTCACTCGACGTTAGCTTATTTAACGTTAACATATAACCGCTAATGTACATTCAGTAATGTTAATTACCTCTAACCAATCACCAAATAGCCACCAGGCACAACATTTAACGTTATTTAGTCAAAAGCCGGCCCGGTTAGTCGCTATTCACCTACCTATCGACGGACATGTTCAGAGTTTAAAGCATTTAACACTACTACGACCTAAACCGTTAGTTAACCGTTAGAAACTGACCACTGTAGGCGGGCTCCTGCAGGGATTCTACTGTTGAGTTCAAGGAGTGAGACGTTAACGGTTTATTTCAAATGTAGTGTGTAGTTAACGGTTTATTTCAAATGTAGTGAGACGTTAACGGTTTATTTCATATTCAGTGTACGTTAAGGGTTTATTTCAAATGTAGTGTGACGATAACGGTTTATTTCAAATTTAGCGTGACATTAACGGATTATTTCAAATTTAATGTGATATTAACGGTTTATTTCAAATTTAGTGTCACGTTAACGGTTTATTTCAAATTCAGTATGACATTAGCGGCTTTTTCAAATACAGTGTGACGTTAATGGTTTATTTCAAATTCAGTGTGACGTTAACGGTTTATTTCAAATTCAGTGTGACGTTAACGGTTTATTTCAAATTCAGTGTGACGTTAACGGTTTATTTCAAATTCAGTGTGACGTTAACGGTTTATTTCAAAATCAGTGTGACGTTACCGGCCACCGCCCAGAAGATTACAATACAGAAGTGTCATGTCATTGAAAATAAGTGACATATCAAGCTTATATATGCATAGTTTTAAGTCAAAAACCTTCACATTTCCTTGGGGGAGGACCCCCAACCCCAATATCTCCTAGTATCTTTTATTCACTGTAGAAACTCAGAATATATCTCTTTATCCTGCTGCATAATATGTAGGAGCATCCTGATTGGGACACTACTTCTAAAACCTGAATGAAACCCTACTATAGGCCACAAATGACACAGGAAAGCACTTTAACTATTAACACTAAACACACCACCTTAACCCTGTAAAGTTATTATAGACCTACTATGCATAGTATAACAATATAGCAATAAAAGCACAACTGATTTTGACTGACACATTATAACATGCTTAAAGAAGTAATGAATAAATAGGAATAAGTCGCAAAAGATTGCTGATACACACACCAACATGTGAATAAGGGGAGTACTGGCACTTACTATTACTGGTACTTTCCACTTCAAGCACTGGTACAGATCTTTTTTTTTGCTTATTTTATATATTTTTCAGATGGAAAAAGTGTGACTGAACTGTTTAGCACAGAACAATGCATCGGATCTGAAGGTTAAGTGTGGAGGTATAATATTTTTATGCAGAGGAACAATGAGGTCCTTCACAGCACTTCAGTCTCTCCGAAAGCAAGATACAACTACTGCCCTTCTCTAAAAACATTACTTTTTATAGTAACAATAGGAAGATGTGTTTTCCTTTCTGTCTTTGTTATATAATTACTAGAAATTAATTCTTATTAGACACTCATAGGATTATTCTGTCATATCATACGTTTTCTTAAATTAATTTATGCTGCAAGAGAAAGACTTGATTACTGCTGAAAAGCTGCTTCCTTATTCATAAGTAGACCTTTGGCACCAAGTGAAATCTTAGTTCTGCTGGTTGAATGTCATTCTGTTTAATGAGAAGTGCAGTATTGTACTGATTTGTATCTTTGAAATGATCAACAATACATAATTAGCTTTGCACGTTAAGATTACAATGTTCAACCAGCGAAAAATAATGTCAGAGGTTATTATTGTCTAGCCATTGTTATATTAAGCCTACTTTATATATATATATATATATATATATATTACTGTGTCTGTTATAAAACGGCAAGAGCATCATTTGATAAAATGACATAATGCTGTGGAGGCATTTGTCTTATAAGACAACACAAATGACTATGCAGTAAATCTAATAATGCACTTCCTCCCGCAGTCTGTTTATTAAAGGTTAATGACATAGTACTAGTTTCTAAGAAAAACAGAGTCAGTGCATCTCTAAAGAACAAACATTTTTACGATCTCAGATTTATGAGAAATACAGAATACAGACGACTTTTGTGTTCTTGTCAAATGACAGTTTATTCCATTTTCTGACACGTGTTCAATATACAGTAACTTGCAGTCAGTGGCACATTTTTCTATCGTGTGAATACACAAAGCTATGCGATGAGGTTTAATGCCCTCAGAATTATAGATAATTCCCATCATCCATCATCCAAAATGGACCAATAAGCAAAACCCGTTTAAAAGAGAAATAGAGAATTAGTATGAATATATTTGTGGAATATATAAAGTGATAGTGGCACCAAGGATGTTTTTAAACCTTCCAAAACAGCACTGAGTCAGCAGGTCCTTGCAAACAGGAAAATGTCCTGATAAATGTGTTTGCAAGTATAGTGATGTGAATACTATAATTATGCACTTTCACAGAGAACGTTCGCAATCGTATTTAAAAAAAATGTAGCTCTGCACTTTGCATGTTCCCTATTGAAAAGTTACTATTTGACGGCACATTTTAGAAGGTTAAAATACCAGAAATTGTGTACTTCAGAAAGGTTATACTGATACCATCTGAAATAAAAAAAACCCATTAATATCCTAACAATATAACAATATAAGTGACATAAAAGCCTGAGCAAACTTGAATAGTCTTCCAAACAATCCCTATAACAATATTAAAGGTATTTTATTGGAGTTTAAAGGGCTTTAATAGGTGTGTAGATGTTTAACATTAAATTCCAGATGAGGCTTTCTGTGGTGGTCTTCAAAAACAACTAATCATGAAACAGAAGAACACTGTCCTGTTTCACTCAACCATCGGTTCTTCACACCCACACACACACACACAAAAGCACGCACACACACGCACACACACACACACACACACACACACACACCTGTGTATATATGCCTCACAGACAAGATTAAATTGAACAAACATGTAACCTAACCTGGTACAGAACATTAGACAGTGTCTTCTGTGTTCCTAGCTTCTGCCATCTCCTTGGAAGCATTGTCCCTGTTGGACTTTTGTTCTCTACCTCCCACCCTTGCCCTCCTCTCCTCCTCTTTCTTCTCTTTGGCCAGCAAGCGATAGTTGAGTCCCATCCCTGCAAACAAGATGAAACTGGAAACGATGAGGAGGATCCCGCAGCCCTGGTACGTGTATTTGTAATCATGATAGACGTCTTTGAACTTCCCTGTGAAGAGAAAGAGAGTTGCATCATTTTTAGACACGACACGGAAATAAATTTAAATGGGTGACCGTGAACTTCATATAGAAGGTGATGCACTCACCAAGCAAAGGGGGTCCTAACAATACAGGACCACACTCCACAATAGTGACCAGCCCGACAGCACTGGAGAAGCGCTGGGCTCCCACCAGGTCCATCAAGGTCTCAAACAGCACCGAGCTCAGCCAGCCAAAGGCGAACCCAAAGAAGATGGAATAAATCACAAAGCCCTTGTAGTCTGTGGATATCGGTGCTAGAACGTGGCAAACGCCATTGTACAGCACGGAGGCAGCGAAGAAGTACTGTATTCTGGGCCGGACCCACTTGGTGTTGGCCACGATGCCCATTGAGGGGCGAGCGATCATGTCCACAATAGCCAGCACAGACAGTAAGAAAGCAGCCTTGTCCTTGGGGATGTCTTTACTCTTCGCATAATTACTGAGGAACACCAGCGGCGCAAAGAGGCCGAAAAACATAATAATGTTGCCAATGATGTAAAGCAAAAAGCCTCGGTGCTTGAACAAAGAGAGGTCGATGAAGCTGTTGATGGTCTGCGATACAGTCCTCCTCTCCGTGCTCTTCTCTGCAGGTTTGGGTTTTGGTCCTATGGGCCGCATGAGGGAGCCGGCAACACAGCAATTGAAGAGCAGGCCGCCCAAGATCAAGAAACTTCCTCTCCAGCCAAACTTGTCAAAAAGCCAGGTGTTGATAGGAGCCATGGTGGAGAGAACGACGGGGCTGCCAGCCATGGCGATCCCATTAGCAATGGGCCGCTTATGGAAGAAGTACTTTCCAATCATAGTGAGGGCAGGGTTGAGGTTGAAGGCCAATCCCAAACCTAAAAGAATAAATTTAAAAAAAATTTGTGAGTGTATTTGACATCTATAATAAAAAAAGTAAAAAGGGAAGATTCAATTGGAGATTCAAAGCATTTCTTGGTGTTTTTATTTTTGAAGAACACTAGATGGCAATAGTGCGCAGTAAAAAAAGAAATACGTGACTCATGACCAGACTCAAAAATATAGAAAGTTAAATTTAGGTACCTCCCACCACACCAATACAAAAATACAGTTGTTGGACAGTATTGCAGAAAGAGGCAGCAATGAGGCCCAATCCAGACAGGCACCCTCCCGCCATCATGACAGGACGACTCCCATATTTATTAACCAGGATGCTGCTGATGGGACCTGAAGAGCAAGAAAAAACAATGCACAAACACAGATATTAGACAATGGTGATTTCCATCCACTCATCAATGCACAGGTCACTATATTTAACCACCAGAGGGCTCTAGTGCCACAGCTGTGGCTCGACAAATTCAAACAACTTCTGCAATCATTTTTGTCAGTGCTGCACTGCAGTAGATGTGTTCTCATGCCATTAATAATGCGATGTGTCAGGAAAAACCACCAAAGCTGGAATGAAATGAGCATTTATTTGGTTCAGAGATTCATAGAAATTGACAGAGGAATAATTTGTTGGTGGATTCTTCTTAAATGGGCTTTAAATGCATTTGAAATGATTATTGGTCAGTTCAGATAAGTGGGTGGGTGTATAAGTGTGTGTTTTGAAGGGACTGGTGTGTGTATGGGGTTAAAATAACAACTGGTATCTTCTTAAGTGCAGTTTTTGGCACCTGGTGCATTAGTTTCACAGACAGAGTGACAGAATGAGGTAACAGTAAATCAACTTATTAATATGCATGGGGCTTGGATTCAACATCAATTCATGAAAATCGGTATGACTTGTAAATAAATGACTAAAAATGTTCAGGTCCCCGAAACACCATCTCCATCTACGGCTTATAACAACCGGCCTAAATGAGTATGAGGACCCACATGGAAGACACTTCTGCCTTCCTGCCAAATCCCGGCACCGCCCGATGAACCCAAATAGAAACTGACAGTTTTTGTTTAGAGGTTGTCCAGACTCATTTGCCAGCACGGTGCAAGACAAAGGGTTTTTAAATTGTAATGCAGGCAGTCTCCGCACCAACAATGAGTTCTTTCCTTCCGCCTCGCAGGGAGAGTTGCTCGGGATGAAAAAGGTTGGAGACAAACCAATGTAGAATATTATGAATGTAATGAATCAAAAATTGAAGGAGTACAGAGGTACGCAACAGTAGCTTGTTAATGAACTTCTCCTGCCGATGTGCTCAGAATGTTTAACGCAGACTCGGCTGTCATCTACTCACAGCGCTGACAAACATTTCCACGCTTTAACTTTCAATTACCATGCATAGCTTGCTTTCAATTGTGTATATTTACATCTAAACATTAGCATTAATTAACAGTGTTACACCTGAATATGCATGTTGAGTACACTGTGACTCATAACTTGTTAGGACATGTGCATATCTCACTTCTACAGCCATGAAAAGCCCACACAAGCTGATAAATACTGCTATTAAACAACGCACTGTAAAGTGAAAGACAAATGAAGAATAATCAGATGTTCTCTCAGTGCAACTCGGTAACCTTTAACCACTGCAAGAAATGTGTTGCTGAACAATAAGCACCATTGATTCCTTTAGCATACTTCTTGTACAGTAAGGAGGGCTTAGTATTGCTCGCCTTCGACATGTAATACTGTTAAAGTTAAAGAGGACCTATTATGCTTCTGTGCTCTTTCCTTTAGTGTATTATAGTTTTTGTGCATGTAAAAGGTCTGCAAAGTTACAAAGCCCAAAGTCCACGCCAGAGGGAGTTAAGCTTGGTTTATGGTCGCCGTAGTGAAGCCGGCGCGAGGTGCGTGCGCCAGAAAATTCCGTCATCACTGCTTTCGCGTGGTGGGCGAAGGCTCCACAAGTTGTCGCAGCACTTGGTCGTGCACCTCTGAATTTCTGTAACTACGCGCCCACTGCCCCAACATGGATTCCTTCGAGGGAAGACTGGCCAAGCAGGTTCGCCTGTACAGACATCTCTACAGCTGTTCATTGAGAGACCACAGGGGCAATCACATGACATTAAATTCTTGGAAAAAAATAGGCAACACACTGGGGAAAGAAGAGGCTTGTTGCCGCAGGCTGTGAAACAATATGAGATTGTTTTGCAAAAGCTAAAATAAAAGGTCTCATGGAAAGAGTGGTGACCCGAGGGGAAGCACAGAAAGAAGGAAAGTAATTTTGACTTGGAGGTAAGCGTAATAATTACAGTACACAAATGCAATGTTTGGCAGTTCGTACGTCGACGTTATCCACAGAATATTTTGCTTGTACGCCCCCTGGCGTTTTGGAGCATATTGCAACGAACAATGCGTTTAGCATAAACGCATTGTTCGTTGCTTGTAGCTCGTGCGGTGTCTTGCCTTTTTTTCCGCAACGAAGTGATGTCACCAAGTAGCACATTTGTATAGTACCTATCTAGGGACTAGTTTGGCACGCCCTCAAACAAGCATTTCAGACAGAGGGTTAAGAGAGCTGCTGCAGCACAGCCGCTTGAGAAAAGTAAAGCGTCTTTTGAACAATAAAGGATGTAAACATGTTCTAGTAGAAACCCAAAATACAAGTACACACCTGAAAATGAGCATGATGGGTCCTCTTTAATAGCAGACATTTGGCAACTTACTTTTACAGGTCATGTAGCAAAAAAGAAAGTTTAGATGTAATATGTTTAACATTATTCACAGATGCAACACTAGCAATAAAATACCATATCCGCTTGTATTTTATTGCTTGCAGATCTTGTAAATATATTTCACACTCAGGCCAGAACATTTGATATAAAGTAGTTTTATATGGTGTAATAGTTTAGTTTGGCACACTGAAGCAACTTTCCTAAAACTTCCCTGAGATTAGACAAAGATGCCTAAGTCATCATTTTTCCAGTTTATCACACGTTAGAGTAAAGAGAACTGCAGCGTTTTGATTTCAGAGCAGACGGTCTGGAGGGACGAGGACAGCTCCTTTGAACTCTGTTCTCTCCGTGTTGAATATCACGTACATGAATAGCGCCTTATCATCACCTGACCGGCCAGACCTGTGTGACATCACCCAGCGCCATCTCATCAGTGCTGGGACACAACCAAACCCCCGGTGGTCTCCCACTCTCCAAGCACAATGAGAAAACAATAAACGGGTATTCATGTGTTCCAGAGACAGATAATGCTGCACTTTCATAAACAACACTTCAATAGAGGAGTTAGAGTATTGATTTATCTCAAATGTTTGATTGAAACCGCGCTATAATTCAGAGAATGTGTGGCCTCAGTCTTTGTGGACAGACTGAGGCTGAAAGGCTACAATATAACTCTGTACTTGAGCAATGGATTGACTTTTAACACTCCGGGAATAAATCTTTTACAGTTGTGCTAAGAGCCAGAAATGGATTCTATCTATAAATCGTCCTGATGTCCTAAATGTCAAGTGTTAACAAACCCGTGTTTGGCAGGTTGAATTTTGGGTCGTAGCTCACCTCCGCCGTACATCACCGCTAACATGATGGAAGAGATCCAGGACACCTGGCTGCTGGTCACATCGAAGATCGCCTCAATCTCTTTGAAGAAGACAGTGATGGACTTGGGGAACGCATAGGAGAAGCCGATAGAGATGAAGGCTCCGGCTACCACCATCCATCCCCAACCACCCTCGGGAGGTGTGTAGCCTACAGGACCACCGACGGCGGGCGCCATTTTCACTCACAAAACTCCTCTTCAGTTTCAACACGTAATACAGATACGAGGACCTGTTCAGGAGAGAACAAAACAGTAAAGAACATAACTTTAGTTGCTTAGACTTGGTGTTTTGTGCTCAGCTTTGAAACATTTGACATCAATAGCTCTGAACGTTTTTGGATCAACTCTGTGAATGGAAAACATCAGCAACAGTTTAAAGGTGCTCTATACCATATTCAGAGCATTATTATAGTCTTGTCTATAGTCTATTATGGTCTTGCATCGCCCTGTCGGGCTTTATTTCACAACAATGACCCACTAACTGCATTTATTACACGGCTCTTTACTTAAAAAATCAATAACATGACACAAAAATGGTCTCCCAGAGTCCGAGATCACAACTGCATCCATAGCAACGATCTGTTATACATAGCAGCGCTCTGCTATAAAGAAATAACAGACCGTAGAACGCTGTGATTGACCAATCAGAATCAAGTATTCAACAAAGCCGTATAATAAGTAAAAATATAGAGGAGCAATGTCTACCTGAGCAGAGAATGAAGTCGCTCTCCCTCTGTGTGTGGTGTAATCAGAGCTTCTCTGTGCTTTGTTGACATATCCGGGTGGGCCGTGCGTGCATTTTAGTGCATCTGAGTCTCTCTGTTGTGCCCCACTGGCCAGCTAACAGTTGCGATGACCCACAGCATCATCATGGAAGCGTGGCACCCACCCTCCGGTTCCCCCCTAGGTTAACACTGTTAGCTCTGCCAGCACTGTTGCCATTGTTTGCACTCTTCGTACTGTTAGCACCGTTAGCTGCTAGCCCCCGGCTCAGCCGTCTCCAATAGAAATGCTCTAAATTCTGTATTGAGCACCTTTAACCTGGGAGTCAAGATGTCACACACAACGAGCCTTGCAAATGGCTATATAGCCTTTCATCAACTGATATCTAATTGGACAATAAAAAGAGGAATTAAAGAAACTAAATACATAATAAATCAATTTTATGACAATTTTAACATGCAATGAATGTTATAGCTGAATTCAAGACAATTTATACAGGTTTAAAAAACAACAAAAAAAACAGTAGGTTTTCCATTTATCTTGTCTCATTAACAGTGCACTTTGGGTGTGTTCTGTAGCAAAGGTGTGTTAATATTGTCGCTACAGTGTGATTGGTGATATAACAGGAGCTCTTATTGGCTATCACCTGCATGCCGACAATCTCCCTTGAACTTTCCATGATGGTAGAAAATGTATCACAGCTGTGATCTGAGGCTCAGATGTTTTTCATTTTTTCTATTTTCAAGGATCAATGAATCCTAACTTTAGCTCCCCATTTGAAACCTCAAGGTGAATGACTCAATGTATTCATTTAGGTTTTAAATAATTTTCTACAAATTGTGGAACCTTTTTCCAGTGAGTTTGCCTTACAGCTCTAAGGTTCCTCCTACAAGGGTATACATGTTGTGTTTCAATGAGCATGAATGTGGGCAGATGACGCACACCAGTTAAACTGTGGCTGAAGGTTTTCATTTGTAAATTTGATACAAAGCTGTTCAGAGTTGCTGAATGTTTCTAAGCCGAGGAGAAAAGACTGTCAAACAGACAACGAAAGAGAAGCGGTACAAAGAATAACAAAATTGCTTCCGTATAAGCAACTATGTTCACCCTTTTTTATCTTTTTAACTCCCGGTGAGTGCTTGTCACATCGTTTAAACTCTTTCAAAAATGTTTTACCTACTATGTTGAAGATATCTATGCTGATTGTTGTCAGTATTAATCTTTGTCTTTTTCCATCTGTCTCATGCCGTCTGACCTGTGTGTCTCATCTTCAGTACTAACTGACCAAACTTTTGCTATATAAATTCACTCTCAACATGTGCAAACTGCATTACATGCTCTGTATACGGACCTATAAGTACCTCTGAGTACCTCTGCTTTGCAGATACTGCATTTGGAAAGAGATCAGATTTGTCTAAAAATATTTCCCCAACTCGATAAAAGAGTTTAAGATTAAGGATGCCGTTTTTGGCCTTGTTCTCTGCGTGTATCCACTGAGCTCCCACCCGCTGAGCTCCCACAGTCTCACTTTAGAGGTGATGAATAAGAGTCCATCTGCAGAGTCAAACAACTTACTGTATTGTTTGCACAGGGGAGACTATCCAGAGAAAGCATCGATCACACCACGAACACTGGTTGAATAGCTCAGGGCTATGCTCAGTAGTGGGGGATGATATAGTGTTTTTCAGCCGAGGAGGACTTGATTTGGTTGATGAATTGGTTTAGTGCTCTGAAAACTTATTGGCTAAGCCAGTTGTGTGCAGCGAGTAGTGAATATTTAATGTGCTAAAGAACTTTTTTTATTGAGCTGGGATTTTAGCTGCTGCTATGCAGCTGTAAATGTGCCTCCTGCATTATTCTACAGATGCAATAGGTAATGGAGGTGAAATAAGAACGTATGTCTTTTATTTATTCATACAGACAATAAGGGTCACTCACAGTAATTAGATAATAACCACTGGGATGTAACAAATTACATTTGCATATAGATAACATATAAAGAATATTTGAATACAAAGTACTGTGTGTTTATACAAGATTACGTAACAGAGACATATTTGCTGTTTCAGGCTTTTACTTTTACACCATCATCAATGCGAGGTGGAATTGTCAGGAACAACAGCTGACACATGCTCTTTGTTCAATAACGTAATAGTGTCACAGCCTGGTGATTTGTAAGATAGAGCAACATAAACAATTAACAACTGTAGAAGCTTTCAGACCAGTGTTCAGGAAAGGTTTGTACCTACCAATGACAAAGACTACTAAGAAATAGTCAAACATTTTGGGAACTATACTTATTTGCTTTTTTCCACATGAGAGAAGGTTGACATCATAGAAATAGGAGTGGAACGGACATTACCCTTCAAATCAACATAGCAGGATGGTCAAAGTGGCGGCCATTTTTATGTGTACCGTTACCATCTTCGCAACCGTTGTAGCGGGCTAACCTAACTTCCGTATAAACCGACTTTGGGCAAGTCACGGACTCACTCATGCCGGCGTGACGTTTAAAACAACAGCGTCAGCGTCTAGAGTGTGTGTGTGTGTAGTCCCGTTATGCTGGCTGTCCCTTTTACAAGTAAATATTGTAATGAAAGTACGAATTGACCTTAACAGATGTCGATTCGGCTCTGTGACTACCTCTGCTTCCAACTTAGCGCATAGCAACACACTTTCACCATATCACAAATTGCCATTTTCTTTTGTACTAGTCAAATTACCACAGCAAACAGTTCAATGTCTGTTCTACTCCTTTTCTATTTCTATGGTTGACATCAATCTGTGTGTTGAGTTCTGACCTAGTGTAGCTAGCCTAGTTTAGCATAAAGACTGAAGCTGGGGGAAAACAACTAGCATGTCTCCGGCCTAAGATAACAGTAGGAAATACAACAATATGTAATCCACATGTATTTTATTTATTTAATCTGTACAAATCTGTAACATCCAACTTCCATGGTGTTAAATGGTTTCATTTCAAATGATTAGATTATTTAGAAATTACTACTGACTATCAGTCTATTAACTGATGTTATTTAGCAATCAGCTGATACACCTTTGAGCTGTCCCCTGTACCTCCTTCCTGGTTTTAACCAAGCCCCCAGGAAGAGCTCCAGACTTTGAAGTACATTTTTATAGTGGCCAAACTGCGGTACTACAACTTCCGTGTCCATCACGTGATGCCATTGGGCCCAAAAAGACTTTTTCCCATAGACTTACATTGGGAAAGAGACATCTGTAAAACGTTTTTTGAGGTAAATAAACTTTCCAGTACGAACACTTGAATAGCCCTTATTTAAATCATTAGGTCCTAAAAGTTGCAAAATGCACTAATAGCCAAATCCAGAGTTATTTCCCTTCCTCTCTTCATGTGAATGAGACCCAGACCGAGACAGCTCTATGGGCCCAATGGATGAAGATCTGGGTAGTTTTATACTTGGTAGTCAAACGTCTTTTGCTTCATGCACCACTGAGCAATTTAAATGAACGGGGCCTCGCCTCCGATGCTGTATCCAGTTCTCTTAATACATTCATAGTTTTAAAGTTAAGCCAAAATATTCCTCTGTCACTGTTTATACTTCTTGAATATCAGTGAAACTACTTTGTATCTTTGTTGGTTAACATAGGCTGCATTAATGTATGAACGTGATTTTTGTCGTGTGGTGGTTTATTGTAACAATTGTTGTCACCTTTGATAAATAGAAGAGCCGGTTGTTCCTTCACACCTGTCACGTTTCCCACTTTGGAAATGGAGGGTCAGCACAATCACAAGAAAGGTCGGTTTAAAGATTTTCACTGTCTAAGAATAGAGTGACCACACATCCAGCAGGTGGCCTCTCAAACAAGAGAATATGCTGGGGAAATGTTCTTAACTGGCAGCAGAGACAGCGCTGTGTTTTTAAAAGAATGAAAAATTCAGGGGGTTGACTTTAGATGATGAATGGAGGAACGAGTTAAGACAGACAGGACTCCAGATAACACGGCAAAACCTCAGAAATAATGAATAAACCGGATAATTTCATACTAAGGATTGATCGCTTGGCTCTGAAATGGAGAGAAAAGCATCAAACAACTGTGTGAAAACTGCAGAGTCGATTGAATTAAGCCAGGTATTGGAGAAGGAAATAAGTAGACAAAATGGGCAGAGGCACCAACGCTAACCCCCGTCACATTGTAAAGGTCTAAATAAAGCAGTCAAGTGCCACTTGACGACACAGACATACCAGCACAAAGTATTGTGGGCTCTGCAGAGGAGATTACATACATATAACCTGCATAAAAGAAACATCTTCTTTGGGATAGATTTGACTAACATGGGTCACTTAGTCACAGCACTGTCGAGACCCTGAGCTTTGTATGTGAAGCGATGAAACCCTGTTGTTGGAACCTCCATATAGAAATATCATCCATGTGGTGCATTCAAGGGCCCCACTTCTACAGATCATCTCTAAGAGGTTGTAAAAATGTATTCTCCTTAGTATGTTGAATTCAATTTAGTTTGAATTAAAGTGGCAGTAAGTAGAATATTTTTGGCATCATCGGGAAAAAAGTCCATAATAACTTTTCATCATATTGTAATTCAAGTGTTCTGAGAGAAAACTAGACTTCTGCACCTCCTCATGGCTCTGTTTTCAGCCCATGATAGGAGACTTTGGCCAATCACAGGTTGTTTCAGAGAGAGAGCGTTCCTATTAGCTGTTCATTCAATGGAGGCAGCTGACAATCACTCCCAACTCCGATCAAACGGTCAAACTAGGCAGCGCTGATCAAATATTAATCAATATTCTGTTACTGTAATGCCTATTTCTCGCCTCAGATGTTTTCATAAACATCTTGTAGTGTACTGTTTAGATGCAAATGAGAAAGTTTGCCCCGGCTTAGGGGCGGTGCTTGGTATTTCCTCAGCTTATCTCAACATGGTGGCCAGGTATGCCGGGTATCTATGAAATCTTGAGATGCCATTAGGAGCACCGGAGGACACCGGAGGACATAGGGCACATGATTTTTTTTCAGATTACTAATCTCATGCACTACTGTCAGGATATAGTGACCATTTTATAAAAATAACTTTTTTTTAAAATCACATTTGCTCCATTTCTACCCACTGCAGCTTTAATCATGAACTAAACTGAATTGGATAGTCAAATAAAATGTGGTTGGAAAGAATCACAACAAATGTAGCTGGAATAATGTTGAATGAACATGAAAATGTACGTCTTTGTGCTTCTAGCAAAAGAGTTTTCATTCATTCTCCCTGCAGCCACGCTCTAGGCCTTTTACGACCCCAGGTTTTTCTTATACCACTTATTGGATCTGGTAAATTTGTCTGATTAATTATAGATGAGAGTAGCTTGTTAAATATTTGCTCAGGGAAATCACACTCTCACATAATAAGTATTGTTAGAACAACTGACAAAGCAATGCATCTTTCATGAGTATCCAACTGAAAATAGCCTACTAATGTGAGTAATTACTTATAAAGTGATAAATGTTAAATGTGCACAGTGTCAAATGTCTTACCTTGACAGGAGCTCTCGAACAGGGCCAGATGAGCTCTGCAGATAAACAGCAGTCTCGGAGGCACGTTAACACGCTGCAGACATCATTGAAGGGGACTTGAGCGTCTCTGAATACGTATGAAATATTAAAAAAGAAATCGCTGCATATGTTTCACAGATACTCCAGACGTTATCTGTGGGTCTGTATCCGCTGTGACAGTCCAAAAGTTGCCAGTGGCACCTCGGCCTCTGACTTAATCTAAAGTGACTTCAGTGAAAAGTTGAGTTCATTCTGTGCCCACATCAAACAGCTGGACGATCTGGACACTATGGTGCTAAACGTTGAGGTCAGTCAAGCTCTTATTGGCTGTGGGAGGCTTAGTGACGTGCCCCTTCAATACTTTCTCCACCCCTCTGTCATGTGCTGAGCTCACACTCAAAAAGGTTAGAGTAATTCACTGCACAGCCCCTATAGTATTTGTGACCCGAGAGGATATCGAATAGTGTCTGCGCTCTAAGAGATAAGATGCTTTCTGAGACGGGGATTTCCTGTATTGGCTGATTTATCACCACTATTCAATTGAGTATTGCGACTATAAGAAATCCGGACATTGTTAACCTCATCCACCTGAAAGAAAGATTTCTGAACACTTCAGGGGTCAGGTCTGGTTGAGCCTTTCTCCTAAAACTCCCCGAGGTACCATCAATGAGTCTGTATCAGGGCTTGGGAAAGGAAAGGAGTACAGCGTGTACTTGCAAAGTGGCGTCAAATTCTTGACACCCTTGAAACATTATTTCTCTTTGTTGCGTTGTTTTATGTTGTTCCCCATATTTTTTTTTCCCTCTCCAATAAGGACTTTTATTGCTTTTCAAACAGAGGATGCAGTCGAGCACCACCTACAATTCAGTGTTTTCTCCTGGGCTCACAAGTGCAAGAGTGTGAAGAATGGAAAGGCATTTGGGACACACTCACTCAAACACACACACACACACACACACACACACACACACACACACACACACACACACACACACAGGCATGTATTCATGCTATCTGCAATTTCCAAGAAACTTTTATTACATGCTTAAAAATGCAGGCACCTTTTCTTAAATCTCTAACTTCTCATTTTTAAGCCATGCTAGCAACAGTGGTCTACAGATGCCAATGTTGGTCTGTTGGTTGGCTGATCAATTGGTCCAAAGTGAAATATTTCAACAACTATTAGGTAGCTTGTCCTGAAACTTTGTACCATAGACTGTATATAAGAAGTGGACGTCGTCACCGTGATGTCACCCATTGGTTTGTGGACTGTGGTTTTGAAGCCTCGAATTTGGCTTTTTGTCTGCCATCTTGGTTTTTTGGAACCAGAAGTGACATGAGAGGGGGGGAGGTAAACACAACTGAATAAGACATTTTAAGGTGACCAAAGTGTTACAAGTAACTTTCATGAACTGAAAACACACTGTGGAAGAGTTAAATTTGTAAGACGAAAACACGGACAACTCCCAGACCGAACAACGCCGTGGTAGCGACTTGTCAATCAGAAGGTAGCCACGCCCTAAAGCATACCCGGCTTTATGGTCTATTTGACTCTAAATGGGACCATAATTTACTAAATGAACATCATGCTGTATTGTAGAAGACTTGAAACTAGTGATCGAGACCATAAACTCATGTTTACAATGTTAACTGAGGTAATAAATCAAGTGAGAAGTAGGGTCATTTTCTCATAGACTTCTATACAATCAGACTTCTTTTTGCAACCAGAGGAGTCGCCCCCTGCTGGCTGTTAGAAAGAATGCAAGTTTAAGGAACTTTAGCATTGACTTCACTTTTCAGACCCGCCGCCTGCTTTGTACAGACATTCATGGTCCCCAGAGGATGAAGACCTTGGTGATCCCCCGACTTTTCCTCTAGCACCACCATAAGGTTGACATTTTTGTTTGTTATTGCAATATCTCAACAACTATTGGATAGATTGCTATGGAATTTGGTACAAACATTCATGGTCCTTTAAGGATGAAATGGTTAAGACACCATGAATGTTTGAAACTTCGATCCAACAGCTTTTCATGTAGCGCCATCATCAGGTCAAAATTTCAAATCGTCCAATATTTTGGTTTATGACCTAATATCTGCAAAACTTCCCATCAGCCTCAGCTGTACTTTGTGTTTAGTACTAATTAGAAAATAGTAGCATGCTAACACCCTAAACTAAGATTGTGAACATGGTAAAAAATAATACCTGCTTAAGATCCACATGCAGCATTGTTGTGTGTTGTTGTTTGCATTTAGCTCAAAGCACCACTGTGCCTAAATAAAGCCTAACAGAGCTGCTGACATGCTGTAGACTCAGTCTTGTTTGCTCCTGTTAGCTACTTGGTTGCAAGAATAAGGAATGCAGCACATGCAGATTGAGTGATGAAGGTGCTTGTGACGTAATGTACTGATGACGTACTTTAGTTCAAAATTAGTATCTTGCTGTTGCGTGATGAGTGAAGAGAGAAGCTCATAAAGCTTGATAATTATCATTCAGCTTTTTTTAATGAATCTTAATATTTTCTCTCTGCCAGGGAGCGGCTGTTCTGAGGTCTGCTTCAGTCTGCAGCTCGGTGGTTTGGAGGCACTGCTGCAAATGACCTCATAGCGTTGTCAGAAGGATTAAAATTGATTAGCTCAGCTATGCGAAACACAGCTCCTATACAGTATATAATAAGCTACAGTAACTGCTATACGTTCTCAATCAAACTAGGACATTCACAGTCAACATACACCACCAGTGTTCTTTGTTCTTTCCTAGGAGCTGCCTTGATCTCAAAAGCAATGCTTTGTACTGTATACCCCACCTCATCAAGTGCACAGCATGCACCTCCTCTTTTACTCTATTACCAAATAAATCTGCCATATAATAGGAGCATGAGGTGTCTCATTTCTTTTAGTTATTTTACAAAAACAACACCAGCAGAGTTACCAGGAACCAAATAAACATCGCACCATCTCCAGCTTCGACTGGTCTGAGCGTAATTGCACCGAGGCCCACAGAACTGACGCTCACAGGTCAAAAGTCAGTGGCAATTACGTTTTGCCCGGGCATGGTGGTGCAGATGAAAGTAGCATAAATCCTGGCTTGCTGAACCGAAAGAGCGCAGGGTCTTCATTAAGGGTCAGGGTGAGGGCACCCCGTTGCAAAAGCCAATTAGCTCACACATACAAGTAGGAAAATATCTATTCCGGTTAGTGGCTGCAGTGACAAGAGAGCTTTCACCTGCAACAGTGTATAAAAAGTCCGTACTGCACACATTCACATAAACTTTGAGTGCGTTTCTCTCTGTTCGTCTCAGGACAGAAAAGCCGTTTTTGGCAGACATTTTCTCCTGTGGAACAACGCCAAGGCAACAGAGTCACCGAGACACTGAGCCTGAAAGTGACTGAAGGTCTGTCCAGCTCCGGCTTCGACAGCAATGCATCATTTGCTCAGGAAAGCAGTTCAGGGGACATTAGTCTCTTGAATGGCTTACTAAAGGATGTAATGCACTTATTAGATCCTTGAGAGTGGAGACAATACACTCAACATACCTTTCTTTTATCTCCAGGGACCAGCACTAGAGGCTGGATATCGAACTAACCCTACTTTTTATGTATATATTGATCAAAAGCTGTCAAGTACCAAAAGTTAGCAATGACCTGCTTTGTTAGGTCGGGTTTACATATTTAGATATTACCTGATTTAAGGAAATATCGAAATATGCTGCCCAATAATCATGACTCCAGCTGTTTATTCTCTATATACTGTCTTACTTACTAACTGCTGTACATGTCCATTCTGTATCTATCTTAGAGTATTCATATATTCCCCTTATTATATATTCCATATACTGTATTACCAGCAAGAGAAAAAATAGCTAATCCGGCAGGGCACATTTCTGTTTATTTTTGGACAAGCATTTTAAATGAATTATGTCAAATTTAAACCTACACGAATCGATTTTTTTCCCCACTTCAGTACAGTGAAAACAAGCTCTGTGTACACAACACTGACATAACATCACCTTTTAAGTTTAAGTGATAAAGCTGTTAGCAAACAGTTTACACATTCAGCAGTTATAGAGCAGCATTTCATTTGGAGTCGTGTTTCTGACTACCCAATGAATGTAAGTCTTATATTAACATATTAACACAGCATGAGCTATAGGAGGCTCTAGGCTCTTGCATAATAGTGCAACATTTGCATGAGATCAGTCAAAATCAGAGTCTAAAATGCACATCCGCCAAATGCCAAAAGCAGGCAGATTTTCTGTTTGGCGAGTAAATCTAGGAAGGCTATCCGCCACACTGGCGGGTAAATGTTTGTACCAAAATGTGTCATGTGTTGTAGCCAGAGACTCTGTAGGGCTGTAGTAGCCCATCACTTGCAGTGTCTTTATTTATGCACTACAAAACAGTATATGTTACTTCCAGTCCGCCAGCGTATTTTCTCTGCTGCTAAAACCAACCATAACAATCCACAACTGGATACTGGATCCCGATGCTGCCCATTCATTCCAATGAAAATTGCACGCCTGGTGCATACGCCCAAAAGGTTTTCTAGCTTCCAGGTTTACTTCCTGGGTATGCAGCCCACTGAATATACGCAGTAGTGTTTCTCCTGCTCGGCCTATACTTTACATTGTGATGACGTCACATATTTTAATATCGCTTTTCTTGGCTCGAGGAAATGTTATCCAAATATAAAATTCCATGGATCAAAAATTCATAATAGATTTTTTGCAGTTTGAGGTGTCCCGTCAACAGTTTTTACTGACATCTCTTTTACAATGGTGGTCTATAGGGAAAACACTTTTTGGGCTGCGGGGGGATTTTTTGGAAAATTTGGAAGCAAGGCTGAGCGGTGGTACCAAATCCAGATCTTATCATACATCCATGACTGCACCATAAAACAACAACGGAGGAAATTGTTTTTCTTCTACGACTTTTGCTTCAAAACTCTCACCTTACTCAAAAGCACAACCTGGTGGCGGAAGCCGTAAAACACATCCACAAACATTAATACAGCATAAAATACTACATTATGAACAGTGGATCCTGAAAAAAAACGTGTTAGATCAGAACATGTTGGAATATAGATAAACAATACCTGGATAGAAAAGATTTTTTTTTTTTAAATGAACCCGTTCAGTTAATTAAATGGAATTCTACTCAAAAATAAACTGAACAGTTAACAGAAGGATAAACTCTAAGATAATACGCATAAACAATGTTGTAAATATCAGCTGACTTCTCACACATGTAATAAAATGTGTGGTACGATGGTTCGGAGGAAATTACTTACGTTTGAGAGCTCGAGATGGTCTGAGGCCACTGCCTACTTTTTGCTATAAAGTAGATATAGTGAAGTACATTATGTATTGAAACAAATGTATATGTACATACAAATTTGTTATTTTGGCTGGTAAAAAAAATGTTTTTTTTCATCTATGAGTCCCCTTGGCAGATGAGTCAAAAAATGGATTTTGGACACTGGCCACAATTCTGAGAAAAGGGTGCTTTCACATTAGGGACCCGGGCCCGGATCCGAGTACACTTGTGTGAACGTTCCGTACCGTACTCGGGCACAGTTCGTCGATCCGTACTGGAGTCCACTTGAAAAGGTGGTCTGGAGTACGGTTCATGTTTACTCGGGTACGGTTCGCATCAGGTGTGAAAGCTAACCCTACCAAAACACGGAAGTGGACTGCTATTTAACGTGAGTAACGTTAGCAATTAGCGAGTAGTTTTGAAAGGGCATGCTTTTTTCAACGCCTCCGGTCTCCTCCGAAATCTGTATACATAAAACTGTTTTATATCTATGTCTGTATATGCGCGCAGCATGCGCCAATCTCATCCTTTGAACTGCACGGCCGGTGATACAACAGGAAGGTCGACAAGAGGTTCCTTCAAATATAGACAATAGGCGATGTGGTTGAGTGATGTTTGTCATTTTATTTAGTTGACTTATTGGCCTGTCTGCGAAGAACGAGAGCCGCTCAGTTGCTCAGCAGGGAGACATAACGTGTAGAGTCGGCCTATTTTCACATCAAACCCGATGAAGTAAGAGTTTATTTCAACCAAACCAGAGTTGGTGATTGTTGGAAAGACTAACGACAACAGTATTGATGAGTTTTATTTTTTAATATCCGACACTAGAATAGCGGATCTAAACATAAACAAATACACGTGGATGATGACGCAAGTGTACTCGGGTACGGAACAAATTTACTAATGTGAAAGCTGAGCGGAGAGGGGTGGGGGGGGCAATCGTAGTTGGGCACGGTACGGATCAATCGTACCTAATGTGAAAACGCCCTAAGGCCAGGTTGAAAAACACTTTTTTTCCCCTTCAATTTTCCTTTAAGTGTTAAAATTCCTCAAAGTAACAGTAGTAAAAGTAGTGCCGACACCAATACTGACAAACATGATGCCTAATAATTTATTCTCAGCGTCGAACTTCAAATTTCATGTTACGATTAAAAACCTGGTGTCCATTGCGATTTTCAAATTAACCTGGAGATGTATCATCACAGCCAGCTGTGTCAACATTTAGCAGAAGGGGCATCCTGGATAATAATTACAACAGCTACAGCACTCAGTTATTTTCTAGATACACCTGAGTGCATTAATGCCATTACACAATTTAATCTTTCTAATTTGCACTGTGTTGTGTGGCTAAACACCAGGGTGACCGTGCATCCTGATGTGACCAGCATGCAGGTCTCTGCCAGGGCCTCTGCATCATGCACGGAGGTATTTTATCAAATTACAAAGGGGGAGTACTGGAATGCTTTGTTACATGTCAGAGCACATTTCAATGTTATCATGCAGGCTTTGAGACACACATGGTGCGCAGTGATACACACAAAAGGTGGCCGGTGAAAGGATCGGAAACTACAACTCTGATAAATACCTCGGTCACACAAGCTTTGTTTTGATCTTTTGTTTGTTTACAAGCCTCCTCCCCTTCCATCAAACACCCACAGTGGATGCTTTCGCTCATAAAGAGCACTTCAAGCACTCCTTTGTGCTGTCAGATATCCAGCTACACAATACTTCCTGCCATTAAGGCATCAGCCCACTAGATGTTGTGCAGAACCGAGGCCACATGCACTCATTTACAGCTCTGGACTGATTTTCTCCTCTTTTATTCATGCTCTAGACTTTTATGTACATCTGCCGTGTTTGCAGTTTTCCAGAGCAGTTTACTGTGTCTGGGCTGGTATGTTTTATGAACGTGAAGTATATTAGGATACTTCCATGTTACAACACAATCGGATGATGCACACTATAGACACAAAACCTAAATTTTGCAGATATTGTAAACAAAAGTTGTGGTTACATTCAGTGTGTCTCACCAAAACACACACACACTTTCTTCCTTGGGTGTAATGTAACAAGGTAATAATACTTCGTAACAGTACTTCAGTATTTTTTGGGAGTATCTGTACTTTACTAACGCAAATTTGTTTTAACACCACTAATTTCTTTAACACAACTTGGGATTTTTGGGATGTAGCGGGCATTTAAAGCTAGAGTGAAGATACTGGCATCATATAAAAACTAGAAAACCTAATGAATTCATTGGTATCAAACAAGGAGACTAAATAACATTCCAAACATATGTTAAATTTTGGTGAGGAAAAACTGTCATGGCCATCTTCAAAGGGGTCCCTTGACCTCTGACCTCAAGATATGTGAATGAAAATGGGTTCCATGGGTACCCACGAGTCTCCCCTTTACTGACATGTCCACTTTATGATAATCACATGCAGTTTGGGGAAAGTCATAGTCAAGTCAGCACACTGACACACTGACAGCTGTTGTTGCCTGTTGGGCTGCAGTTAATGATTTGAGCATATTTTTTTATGCTAAATGCAGTACCTGTGAGGGTTTCTGGACAATATTTGTCATTGTTTTTTGTTATCTTTATATGCATAAAGCAGCATACTTGACAAATCTCCCTTTAAGGCTCACTTTGAATGGATCAAAAATGTGCGATAAATTTGTGATTAATCGAGATTAACAATTTTAATCAATAAATCGACAGCCCTATGCTTTGAATACTTTAAACTGTTCAAGGTTTACATCCATGCTTGCTAGCTTGCAGTCTGCTCCATCACCTCCTTTGCTGATGCATTGCTGTGCTTCTTCTGCATGTTACCAGCATCATGTAAAACCAGCGGCAGGAATGTGTATTGGGTCGCCCGTGTTCTCATGGGCATGCACGATTCACACAAAACCCACTCATAAAAACATTGCTCCATAGCGCTGCTGGTGGTCAAAAAATATATAAAGTCTAAATCTGGAACAAAGACCATGCATCTTTGTTTAGTTATTAGCTGTTTTATCTTCCATGTTCATGTTCTTTTGTTGTGCTTATTTGTTGCATTATCTTCAATATTCTCTGTTGTTGCTCCAGTGTTATCTATAACTGATTTCCTGCAGCTCCAACAACCCAATTTCCCTATGGGGATCATTACAGATTAATCTAATCTAAAAATAAAAACCTAATCTAATCTAAACACACACCACGCACAAAGAAAAAATATTTGTCTGGAGAGAAAAAAATAAAGTTAAGATGAGTTAGAATAAGTTTGTCTAACACTGTGGGGAATGTACAGCGTTGTGGAGATTTGTCACACATCAAACACGCCTGTGGTTCCTGTGGAAACAGATAAAACACAGACGGTGGGGTCCTATTGTCTGATGAAGAAGCATTTTAGGAAATGAGACGAGGACCCCTGCAATAGATGGCCCATGGTGACTGAACACGTAGGAGACGGCAACAAAGTCCCTTTTGAAATTAGTTTCCTGCTCCTTTTTACACCAAATTATCGACAACAACACATGCTATCACAAATCATTTTAAAACAAGAGAATAAATAATAACACTTTCTCCCTCTTACAGGCAAACACACACAATAAAACACACCCTTGTTTATTTCAATACATTCAGGGATGCACAAAAGTGCCATATTGTTTCTGCAATCACTAGTTGAAGCCCTACAGACTACATAGACATATTAAATAATAAAGTTAACTTAAACATTGCTTTCCTAACTTTGTTAAACAAAATATAACAAATAAATAAATAGATTTAAGATAAGTGAGTTGTTATTTATTATTAAAATAATAAATGTTACACCAACAACATGGCAATGTTGAAAATCTTCAAAATTAACAGAATTTACAAATCAGGTGTAAACCTTTTGAATGCAGAAACAAATTGGTCAAAACTTAAACAGCAATTAAAATGCCATTATATAATGTGAATAGTATATAAACACTGAATTGAATAGATCGGCTCCATTGTCACCGATATCCGGTCCAGCTATTTGAGTCAGTATCGGCCCGATATCCGATCCGGTGCATCCCTAATCGCATGATTGTCCATAGTTAATCGCGATTAATCGCAAATTAATCACATTTCTTATCCATTCAAAATGTACCTTAAAGGGAGATTTGTCAAATATTTAATGCTCTTATCAACATGGGAGCAAATATAAATATATGTATATATTTATTATTGTAAATCAATTAACAACACAAAGCAATGACAAATATTGTCCAGAAACCCTCACAGGTACTGCATTTAGCATAAAACAATATGCTCAAATCATAACATGGCAAACTGCAGCCCAACAGGCAACAACAGCTGTCAGTGTGTCAGTGTGCTGACTTGACTCTGACTTGCCCCAAACTGCATGTGATTATCATAAAGTGAGTATGTCTGTAAAGGGGAGACTCATGGGTACCCATAGAATCAATTAACATTCACATATCTTGAGGTCAAAGGTCAAGGGACCCCTTTGAAAATGGCCATGACAGTTTTTCCTCGCCAAAATGTAGCGCAGCTTTGAAGCGTTATTTAGTCTCCTTATCTACAAGCTAGTATGCATGGTTGGTACCAATGGATTCCTTAGTTTTTCTAGTTTGATATGATGCCAGTATCTTCACTTCTAGCTTTTAAATAGCCCGCTACAACTCTAAAAATCGCAAGTTGCGCTAATGCGTTAAAGAAATGAATGATGAATTTGCATTATTATCCTGTTGACAGCCTTAGTTATAATCAAAACTCATCTGAGGCATCACACGCATTCTAGAGATAGTAGTTAATGCATTTAGGCTTCAATAGTATTTCTAACCCCTGTGTTTCCTTGATTTGAAGCCATCCTGTGCTGTCAACATGTTCCTCTAACCCCAGCGGGGCTGCAGGAAGGTGGCTGTAGTCATTAAGGTATCTGAAATGTGATTGGAGCACGGGGGCAGAGGGGTGGAGGCGTGAGGGCCGGGGAGCTGGATGCGAGGTAGGCAGGCAGTAAGAGGAGAGCTGTTCTGCTACTTTGTCCAACAGCACGGAGAGCTGACCTTGAGGGGAATGGGGAAAATTGACAGGGGGGAGAGCGGTAACAAGGGCCAGCTATATATCAGGGAGGCAATTTGGAGCGGTTTATCCGATGAGGGTCAATTCCTGCTGCAGTACCATAGATCAGAGTTTTCAAGCCCGAGCGTGCCTTCGTGGGGAGAGGTTAGGATGGATCCATTTTCGAATGACTGAGCCGCTGATCAAGCCCCAGCAAATCATTCACACAAAACACATAAGACTGGGGTAATCATGAGGATTTGTGTTGCAGGAAAACGTGCATCAGCAGATTTATCTCCTGCTATTTGTGGCCTTGCCGCTCTGGCTGTGGTCCAAATCAAATCTTTTTTAAGAGGCAATTTCACAACGTTCCTTTCAATTATTTTACATATCAAGGACATGGAGCAGGTTATTATCTAGAGGATACAAGCATTAATGTCATTATTATTACCGGCGGTAAAACTGAACATCCTCATTTGTGACCAAAGCATACTCCTCCTCTTGTATAGAAAAGACATCAAAGATTTGTACTAAATCTGTCAGAGTTACGCTGCGATGCCAAGAGAGAGTAATTTTACAGATGCCTTTACTCTGTGTCTGACCTTTTCTATTGCTGCTTCTATTTTGGATCACTGTCTCTCTGCACCTCTGAGACTGGCCAGATGGCAGGTCTATTGAGTGATAAAATTTGAGAGACAAGAGCACTGTTGCACCACGGGACTCTTTGGCTCGGGCCCCAGCCTCAGTGAAGGCTGGAATGAGCACATAACTCCAGCATAACATTTGAATTCCCCTTCATTATCTTCTCCTCCTGTGTGGCCAACAGACTGAGCCCAGCTCATATGCTCTGCACTCCGAGTCAATATAATGAAGATGGGGACTTATATGGGACACACACATGCAAATTGTTCCAAACTGAATAGACTATTTTGTAGAAACTAAGGTGCTTGTAACATAAAATTCTCATGATAAAGCCAAATTATGAGCCTCATAAACCTAATAATATATTAATGTGGGGACATCTTGTGGACAAAGTTTATTTTACACCATGTTGATTGTTCCAAATATGAAACTGGAGCACTCAAAAGGCTATAAAATAAGGAGAAAATTCTACATTAATTGTAAGTACTACCAGCTTAATTCTTCCTTTTTTTCCTACTCACAAATATATTCAGCACCACCTGCTTATAGATGGATAGGAGGGTGTAGCTTGGCCCTTTACGTTAATGGAATCCCAACACAAAAGGCTGAAGGAGTGGTTTTAACAAGCAATCCCTTTAAATAAGTTATGGTTGCGAGACTTATCACTCTTTAAAATAGATATCAACTGCCAGTTAACACATTGTGAGGGGGTAACAGTTACACTATCTTTCAACATTGAGGTAAATTATATATATAATGTGTATAACGCATATAATTTAGGGCTGTCAATCGATTAGAATATTTAATTGCGATTAATCGCACATTTTTTATCTGTTCAAAATGTACCTTTCAGGGAGATTTGACTATGACTTGCCCCAAACTGCATGTGATTATCATAAAGTGGGCATGTCTGTAAAGGGGAGACTCGTGGGTACCCATAGAACCCATTTTCATTCACATATCTTCAGGTCAGAGGTCAACGGACTCCTTTGAGAATGGCCATGACAGTTTTCCTCACCAAAATTTAGCATCATTTTGGAGCG
The DNA here is from genome assembly GCA_916701655.1 of Sebastiscus albofasciatus. Classification (NCBI taxonomy): domain Eukaryota; kingdom Metazoa; phylum Chordata; class Actinopteri; order Perciformes; family Sebastidae; genus Sebastiscus; species Sebastiscus albofasciatus. The sequence continues at coordinate 242,451 of CAKAOI010053154.1, read as the reverse complement.
TTATTTAGCCTCCTTTGCAACAAGCTAGTACGCATGGTTGGTACTAATGTATTCCTTATGTTTTGTAGTTTCATATGATACCAGTATCTTCACTCTAGTTTTAAAACTGAGCCCGACACAACCTCTGAAATTTCAATTAAAGAAATTAGTGGCATTAAAACAAATTTGCGTGAACACGCCATTATCGCGTTAATTTTGACAGCTCTAGTATAATGTATAACATTTTGTCTTTCACAATATACAATGTTGAAATATACTGTGATTGTACTAATAATTGTACTATTTGTGTTCAAAGGCCTGTTTGAGGCTATATTTTATAGAACATTCTCTTTGTGGCCGTATGTGGCTGCCATTTATGTGAAAATGAAAAAATAAATAAATAAATAAATAGCTGTCTTAAAGTGTGTTTTTGTGCCAAAACATTGTATTTATATGGAATTTATTCATTAATATTTTAACAACAAAATGTAGTGCTCGTTGCAGATGGGGGAGCTGCAAAAAGCATATAGTTAACTGTTAATAAATACATAATACATTATGTATTAATCTCGATAAAAGGTTAAATAATGACCAAATAGGTCAGTTGAGTTAAAGTTAAAAGTAAATATAAGAAACTCATAAGGCTTTTATTAACATTCTTAAAAAGTCTATGAACTAATAAGTTTATTATAAGTGCTTATAAATGTCTTATAATCTAACAATAAATGTGTTTATAATGCTATTAATAACACTTATATAGTCTTGTTAAACTTGCATAATAATGTTAATAAGCATCTTGTAAGGACTTATGGAGGCCTTATTACCTATTAACTAGCACTTATTATAAGGACCTGCACTAGTTGTGGACAAACATTGGAAGCGCACATTATATATTGCACATCAAATCATGCTGAGGGGAACACAAATGCGTGAACCAAATTTCATGGCAATCCATCCAATAGTTGTCAAGACATGTTACTAAAAAAACAGAAATGTCAACCTGCTTGTGGCGGTGCAGTAGATGAAAGCTCAGGGGACCAAACTCATTAGGATTCATACTCTGGGACCATAAATGCCTGTTCTAAATTTCATGGCAATCCTTTGCATGTGTAGAGGTCTGACGCTAGTGTGGCTAAAAAATTCTGACTACAGTTGATTCTTTAAAAACACATAAGAGCATGTTTTCCATTTTTCAGCAGCTATATTAGTGGTGGAGTGCCGATCCAAGCGCTGTACAGTCAACCCCCTTTCTAATCTTATTATAATTCAAATCTCATCATTGTGTGACTGCTTGGGTCAATGACTCGTTCATTAGGTGTTGCTTTTAAGTGCATCCATTAGTGTCTTTGCGATGCCACGGCTGCATCACAAGCATTTATTCCGAGTTTAGTAAATCCAATTATCCATGAATTCGTGACTATATACAGTAGCTTTGTCAGCTTGAAGACTGAAGCGCATACATATACTGGCTAATACCTAATGAAAGCACAACAAAACAGAATCTGAGGCAGAAATGGTCGGATGAGCCGGTCGCATTACCGCAGAGTTCACGGGAGAATATTTATGCAATGTGATTTGAGTTACAGTCGGTTTCCTGCTTATACAGGATTTTCACTGTATGCCATCATAAAGCAGATATACTACACAGTCGACAATGCACTCTCGCATCTTATCTGTGCTCTGCTCATTTTCCGCTTGAGGACGTTGGGAAAATTGACTTAGAATTGCTCCATGCAAAGTAGCTGCACTTTGCACTCACACGGTTAGACACAGGGCATCGGAGTGTGGCGCAGGTATGCATGGTTTTCAACAACGCAGGAGACCCAGAGCGTCCGTGCTGCAAATAAAAACCATCAGCACTCCGCGCTCTTATTAATGTACTGAGGTGTGTAGAGGAATTTAGGATGCAGCTTCTTTCCCGTGGAGACGCATAAAAATGCTGTGTATGCTTGAGTAAAATAATGGATTATGCAGCCGAAGCGCTACCTCGGTGTGCTTCTGAAACACAATTTGTTGACTATTTAGAAAGGATGACACAGGTTGTCCTTCTCTTGTGCACACAAGTGTACTTCTTTTGATATAAAACGCAGTCTTGATGTATACAACAAACTCCCACGTTGCTCTTTATTCGAACAGCCCACTCTTTACACCCTGCACTGCAGCGGTCAGCACAGTAATTTGATTAAAACCCTGAATGCATCAACACACCACTTCCTCGTGCAATGTGTGTTCTTGTCCTCTTTAGCTAAAGAGCGGTGGCATGCAAAGCAGCCACATCCATCATAATAATTTCACGTTTTTCAGAGAATAAAAATGGTAATTTAGAGGCAAACACGGAGAAAACAAAGTTCTGAGGAAGTGAAGAAGCCTGTTATACAATAGCATTTGCATTTCATACATCTGTTTCTATGACAGGTACATACAATCCTTTATTTCTGCCTCACAGAACTTTCTCTGAATGCTAATTCTGCGTTGCCATCAGAGGCTTTGTCAGGAAAGGTATGTAGGCCTTGGCTGTCTGAAAAGCTCCTAATGAATAATTAATTGGTGCCACCGCAGTTAGGGCATAATTTACCTCACCATTTCACAGTGATTTTATTAAGCACTGCGGCTGGCTGGCCAGTCAAGTTGGAGTCCATGCAATATTCATCAGAGAAAAGATGCATGGGACAGCAGCTCATAGCCTGAGGATTTATTTAGAAAAAAACAACAATAGCATCAACAAATCCCACCCTCTTGTAAAAGCCTGGCATGCTTCGCAGCTCCTCCAGCATGTGTGCGGGGTGGATTTGTGGCAACCTTTCTGCGGGAAGCCAAATGGAGCTGTTCAAATGGAGAGGAGCTGTTCTTATACCTCATAATGCTGCAGTAACCTCCAGGGAATACAGCTGCAGAGTGGCAGTGCAGGGCAGAGGAGCAGTGAACGCACCTCCATGCTGCTGTCCTGTGTGTGCAGTACATACTGTATGAGCCAAAAAGTTACCAAGATATCTTTACACATTCAGGACTAGAATGCTGCTACTGCTACTACTGCTACTACTACAACTGCTGCTGAGTGGTGGAAAAAGTATTCAGAATATTCAAGTAAAACTAGCAATACACTATACACACTAGGGATGTCACGATACCAGAAATATAGTAGTCGATACCAATGGCAGTTAAATTCAGGGGATTCTCGATATCAATTCAATACCATGGTAAAAAACAAAGCTGTACTTCAACATTCACTCCTTAATTACCATTTGCACACTGTTTTTTGTTAGGAAGGTAAACAGGTCAAAATTCCCTCTCTATTATCTATTTTATATCGCTATAAAAACATCTGATCAGGAGAAGCCCTCCACATTTTGTTGTACCATATACAATGACAATAAAGCTTTCTATTTCTATTTCTGGCTCCCTCAAACAACTGGATTTATTCAAGTTTCTCGCCAAAAACGTCATTTTACAAGATTGCATTTAACACATCATGATAACATTAAAATTGACCTTCGGCCAATATTCATTTACTCAAAAGAGCCTGAATTCACCATAATGTAAATCAATTGCACCTCCCGTGTTGACATCGGCAGGATGAGTGCAAGTTAACGTTAGCTGTTAGCAGCTGGTACGCAGCACGGTCCTGCATGGAGCTAACAGCTAGCATTATCAGGGAAAAAATAGGGTACATACCACAAACATTTTATATCGACGACGGGATCCCGTTAGTGTCGAACCCTGGTGGTACCTACTGTACCTGTGATACTGTAGAAAAACGATTAGTGTCATTATTTCAGAATTTTGGCATTGGCTTGGTGTCAAAGCACACATACACACACACACACATATGATGAATTTAATAATAATATTATATATAATATATAATATAATATAATAATAAATAAATGTCATCTTTACCTCTTTAAGTAGTGTCTCCCATAAGTGCACTGATTTATTCTCTCAGGCATAATCACACCATTTTACACATTTTTCTTATTGTACATTTGTTATATACAGTACACTGTACCAGACAAAGGGAAATTACCATGTATATAGTGGGTCATTTTTACTTATAAGACTTTTTTATTTTGTAAAGTTGATCATAAATAATAAATAATCACATTTGTAGTGATCAATTTAATCAAAAACCATTGTCTTATTTTGTTCAATAAATTTAAATCCATGATTTTATTTTGATAGTCAAACAAAGGACCAAATACAGCTTCATCACTGAATTGCGCTGGTGAACAATCCAAACCGTAAATACAGGAAGCAGCATGAACAGCGTTTTAATGCACTGAACATCTGTATGCAGGCAGGCAGGAAAGGTTCGGTACGCAGGAGGGATGAAATATTCATCCGTTGCTGTCTTTTGACAATGAAGCTACATGACAATGGTCTCACTTTCAAATGTCTGAGGTGCACAAATCCAAAAGGGAACTTACCTTACATCATTTCTGCTTGTTTCATTCAGCGCTCAAGTGCCAACGCAAATTAGACACTTGAAATTCAACAGCACAATTAAATGAGAGTTAGTGAATCAGCGTGATAAAACAGTGCCCTTGAAAAAGGCTCACCTGCACAGAATAAAACACATTGTATGTAAATATGAGGAAAGCAGACCATGAATATTTAATTTTTGGCAATGTAGCACAGAAGATAAAAATAATGCTTCCTTCAAGTGTGCACCTCTTTATGAAATCGGGGTAAAAGCTATTCTGTGTTATCAGATTTTCTATGAAGCCAGGCATTTCTTTTGAATTGCATCATCTTTTATTTAAATGTCAGGATCTGGCTTTCTGCTGCTGGTGTTAGATGATGATTCCTGCTTTTCACAGCTTGCTGAGATCAGGAGGACGAGGCGGACCCGGGAGTCGTATTTGATTGAACTTGGATCACAAAAGGTCATTGTAAAAAATGCAGATTTTACACATTTGTTATATTGAAGGATTTTTTTCTCACTTAGATATACACCATATATAGGGGATTGTTTCCTTCCAACAATAAGCATGGCACTCTGTATTTAAATCAGAAGACTGCTACTACTTTTACTGACCTTAAAGCCATTTAATATCTGATGTCAACAAACAATCGGATGGATCTAAATCTAGATCTACATTATGGTAAGCCCTACTTTCTACAAACACTGACACTCCTGATAGACCATCTGATACTGTAGATATATACACACCTTAATGTCTTGTGTCTTGCATATACATTCATCTAGGTCACATAGTATAAATAATTCAAACTGAGAAGCACATGTGAGGGAAATATTATCCTTGATATCGGTCTGTTGGCGATTAGATTCTGACTCCAACAACAAACAGACATAAAGCATGAAATAGTAAATAATAAGTCCAAAATGGAAAACACTGGAAACAATCTAAAATGTTAATAAAATTAACAATATTCCTGAGTGGAGTTGAATGAACTAAAGTCATTCAGAGCGTTCAACCTAATAGCTTACCCTTGTTTGTAACAATTCGCTATTAGCAGAGTTGTGCTTGTGTAAACACAGCAGCGGTGGATGAGAGACAGAGCAGATTGAAATATCGCTTTTCTACAAGTTTACATCATGTTTATGCTTGTTGAACAGGTGTAGTGATAAAGTATTGGTTTTATAATTGCAAAGCTTTTATTGCACTTACTTACAGTAACAAGCGTAGTTGTCGTCAAGTCGACTTCTTCTTCTCTGTCTCCACCGAGACTTCTCTGATCAGCTGTTCACTGTGTGTGTATGTTAATTCTAATGTTACCGTCTTTAACCCCGAGGCCCATTTAATACCGGGTTTCAGTAACCATCCAGAAATAAAATGATTTCTCTTAATCATTGCATTTCAGGCAGCCTTTTGCGATGTGCGATATGCTCATATCGCGATGACGATGAAAGTATGATTTATATGGCATTAAATTAGTATCAAAACTTGCGCGCGCAAAGAACAGTATCCACGAGCGGAAAAGCGTCATCACAGCCCCAGCGACTGCATTTGTGCACGCGGAGCAGAAATGCTTCCTCGCGGTGATGCTTTTCCGTTCGCGGATACTGTTCTGTGCGCGCAAGTTTTGATACTAATTAAACGCCATCGATTTATCGGTCAGACCTAGTTGACATGCAAGCTCAGTAGCTGTTATGAGTTCATCCTATGCTATATGCACTCAGTAATACTAAGGTTCCTCATTTTTTACACCACTGAAGGTGTTTGTATTGAGATTGTTGACATATATAAATATCTGAGCATTTGGTTGGACAAAAAACTAAATTTCGAGCATCACATTGGAACTCACAAGAAGTTCACACTGGGTATCTCATATAGATTAAAGTTATGTTTCTCTCTATCCTCATGTGAATGTCTGGTTAGAGGCCTATTCCCGTCTCAGATAGACTATGGTGGTGATACCATTTACAGATTTGCTTCTCCCACTACTTTGGCCTTACTTGACCCACTTCATTATGTTGCTCTGAGATATATTTCAAACTCAGACTATAGGACTCATCACTGCACATTGTACTATCTGGTTGGATGGTCTTCGCCTGCTATGCAGCATTGGTATACTTTAATATACAAGGCCATTCTAGGCTGATTATCCATGTTCATATGCATTACGTTTGTACATAAAATACCTACAATCTTAGGTCCAACAATTATAAACATTAAAGTGCCACCTGTGCGAACTGAGACTGGAAAAAGAGTCTATTTTATTATGGCCTTGTGTCTTGGAATGATCTGCAGGCTAGACTCAATCTAGAGTCCCTCATCTCAATAGCCAGTTTTACAAGTTTTAACCACAAACTGCTCGCAACAATGCGTAATCATTTTGTCATGTGTTGTTGCCTTTTTGTCTATACACTATCTGTGTCTATTTAACCTCTCCTGTTGATGCATGGACGGCTTTATATGGTTGAAAAGTGATCCGTTTCATTCTGAAACAGTCAGCTTTTTCAAAAACCAACATGGCTCAGTTAAAAAAATTTTGTTTCACAACAAAACTCCTCATCTCTCCTCTGACATCAGATGATTTGCTGCCACTTACACTTCATAGTTATCAAACACAGAGCTAGAGACTGATGTCTCATCTGTCACTGGATTTAAATGAATGCCCCTGACTGCAGTAAAATGCAGAAAAAATAAAATAGTATCTGTCATTAAAGGCATAAAAATAAGACGCGTGTTCTTATTAATCTAAAAAATCAGACTTTTACTTTTAACTTTGTTGCCTTCTTGCCAGATCACCATCGCAAAATACATTTTATCTCAATGGGCTTTATATGGTTAAATAAAGGTTAAATAAAATCTACAGCACTTTTAGGACTCAATGACAACTGATGCAGACCATGTGATGATGAAATTTAAAAAACAGACATATACTTTTTAGCTTTCCAAACCAGGATCAGGATTTAAGATGATGTGCTCGTGGCTGGTGCTTTTAAAATGTCAAAATTAGTAAAAATCTCACTAGTTTATCTGAAAATAGAGAGAAATACACAGGGATTATTATAATAAAGTATTTCAGCCTTGACTGCATTACCTTGCCACATGCGGGATGTTGTTATTAAAAATGCCCTTCTTGATACCTTCTATTGCTTTTAAATTGCCTATTTTGAAGGTTTTGGGAGGAAACTGAAGATGACTCCAGTTGTTATTATACCCTTTCTAAAAACGAATAAACTATGAAACTGTTTTTATCTTTGTAAAGAAATTGGGAATTGCTGTGGAAAAAAAACAGCACTGCACTTGAGACCCTTGTGATGAGTTTGGCATCATGTATAGGCGATGTTCTATTCATTTCTTTCTTTGTTTTGGGAGCAAAGGCGCTAAAACAAAAAGGTCATGCGCTGCTGGCCGGAGATGTCAGTGCTGATGCAAAACTTGCATATTATCTTGCAATTGCAGCTCCCGTGAGGCCAGTGCAAACAATACAAGTGAGACTTGCTTCGTCGTTGTTGGAAGAAAGTTCTCTCTCCACAAATCACAAACGTTGACAAGCGTAGAACAATTATGGCTTTGTTTAATAAGGATGACTGTCAGGAGCATATATTACGCATTTTATGGCCTGCAAAAATAAATGGGTCCACTATGCAGCATACTGAAAGTTAATGTGTTGTTCATTATTGAGGCCAGTAGATCATGAGAGGTTCTCCAGTATACACACGCATGCATATGGGGTTTTAATGCAGAGAAACTAACAACCCAATAAAGACAATATATTATTTAAAGCTCATCACCAACATCACGTCGACAGGCTGCGACAAATCACTTCCAACTGTGACAACAAGCGCTTATACTAATTTGTCCAAATTAAATTCTGAAATTAAACCAGAATAAGAAATAAGGGGATGGATGTTTATGGTTAACACTTGTGGCACTGAGGTCTCTTTTTTGTGCTGCGATGAACTTTAAGGTCAAAGGTTTTTCATATCTGCCACACCTGTAAGAAGGTGACATCAGCATTTGTTTTTTCACTAGTCCCCATGCATGCTGTGTCTTTGTTATCGGCCAATCCACTTATAAAATTACCAAATTAAATGTTTTGGTTTAGTTGAAAGTAAGTTATCAGTACTTTGTCAAGTGAGTTCTTTTTCTTTCTCACTTACTCCATTTTTCAAAAAAGAAAAAAAGAAAATGAGTAGTCAATTTAGGACTAACCTTTAAAAAGAAATGTTGTTTATTCACTCTGCATGTAGGAGCATACTCAACAAACTTCCAGTAAAGGTTGAAGACGGCAGAAGTTTTCACTGGAAGCTTTTGTGAAAACAATACTGGACAAAAAATTCAATGATAGTGACCACAAATCATAAAACAATGAGATTCTATAAACAAGAGGCTGTGCAATGTCACACATGAGTGCACAGAGTATGTGGCTTTGTAGGCTGAAAGTGTTACTACAGTGTGATGTGGGCTGTGAGGGATGTTGCGAGCTTTGAAAGTTACTGTATCACAAAGAACCAGGGCACAGGCATTTCACTCTTTTTGTACATATGACAATAAACTTGAATTTGAAAAAAGAAAAAAGTTGGTACAGTTACAAGGAAACTGGATTAATAAAAGTATAAACTAGCTGTTAAATTAGTTATGTTAATGCCAGGAAGAAACAAAGTATTACCAGTGAAGTATCAACATCAAGTCCCCAAAATAGAAGTACAGCACAGTAATGAATCTAGTAAACACAGACAAGTCCACAAGAGTAAAACACAAACAGTTAGCCCAACAATAATTCAACACTTACTCAGGACTTTGCATTAGCAGCAACACATTAGCCTCAGAGAGCTATTATAGTGGCTAGGTTGGTTAGCAGCAAGCTGATCATAGAAAATCTTCTATGAAGTTCTGCTGAGTCACAAATCAACAATCTGAAAACAGCTGTAATTTAAAAAAAAAAAAGAAACTACAGATGATACTCCAATACGGGCAGGGAGTGGATGAAAGATGCTATCTGACAAAATGTTGGATGTAACAACCTCAATTAAACCGCTGTGGAGCTGTGTCAGTATGTTTAACTAAAAACTGCTGATACCACAAAATCAACTACAAGCAACCTTAATTATTTCTTGAGTAAAACAAAGTAAAGGATTTTGGCAATCAATGGATTATCAACATAGTCGCCAATTATTTTTTCGTCATCTGAATGATCACTGAACCTATTGTTTCATATCTGCCGTATATTTTGCTTGTAAAGGACCTAAATCGAACCCTCGGTGACACAAAAGATGAAAATGCGGAGAAAGACCTGCCAGCGAGGTCAGGATGAACAATGGGCTTGTGGCGTCAACTCATTTTTTGTCAAGTAAAATGGAGCAATCATCTGTATCAAAGGCACTGATGAGATCAAGAGTGATTAAAATAGAGCAATCTTCAACACCAGCAGCCAGTAGTAGATCATTAGTGAGTTTATGGGGAGCTGTGAAGGGCTTTAAAGTCAGATTGATTAAAAAAGTGCAGTTATTCTTCAAAGCAGTTACTTAAGGGGGATCTACTTTTTCTAAAACCTCAGATAAAAGAACTTGGTCTAAAATTGTTGACACAAAGTAGGCTTAAATGATGCGCAGGAGATCATACAGGCTTTGTTACACGTCTTTCCATGTGATGCAGAAAAGTGAAAACAAAAGAAAGCCTACAATTAGAACAGCAGTTGAAAAGGAAAAAAAAACACACCCGATATAATACATGTTTGTGTGTTACACAAGCTTACACAGAGTCTTTCATGGCCTGTCACACAAGACTTTCTGAAGAGACCTGTGTGACTAAGATACAGCCGACTACGGCTCCTTGGCTCTGGTAAGTTTATAAGACACGTTGCCAACAGATAGAGATTGATGATAGCAACTGATGCAATTTACTCCATGTCCAGGGTTGCTGGTTCACGTTCCCCGGTTAATGGTGAAAGTTCAGGTTGCAAAAGAAAATCTCCTCTGAATCTGTCAGTTGGAATTGAACTCTGGGCTTAAAGCAGCAAAGCCGCTGGATTGGATTTCTTGTTTATCTGCAAATGCAGATGGGAAAATTCACCGGATTTGTGTGCCGGCGTGTAAATGACAACTGCACAGGGTTCAAATAATTATGCTCACTGACCAAACAGGCACAGTATTTGCATGTAACTAAATGTTAGGGCTGTCAAAGTTAACACGATAATAACGTGTTAATGCAAATTTGTTTTAATCGCCACTAATTTCTTTAATACATTAATGCAACTTGCGATATTTAGGTTGTAGCGGGTTCAGTGTTAAAGCTAGAGTGAAAATCCTGGCATCACATGAAACTAGAAAACCTAATGAATCCATTGGTACCAACCATGTCATACTAGCTTGTCGTTAAAGAAGTTAAATAACACTCAAAACATACACAATTTTGGCACGGAAAAACTGGCATAGCCATTTACAAAAGGGTCCGTTGACCTCTGACCTCAAGATATGTGAATGAAAATGGGTTCTATGGGTACCCACGAGTCTCCCCTTTACAGACATGCCCACTTTATTATAATCACATGCAGTTTGGGGCAAGTCATAGTCAAGTCAGCACACTGACACACTGACAGCTGTTGTTGCCTGTTGGGCTGCAGTTTGCCATGTTATGATTTGAGCATATTTATTATGCTAAATGCAGTACCTGTGAGGGTTTCTGGACAATATTTGTCATTGTTTTATGTTGTTAATTGATTTCCAATAATACATGTATCCATACATTTGCATAAAGCAGCATATTTGTCCACTCCCATGTTGATAAGAGTATTAAATACTTGAAAAATCTCCCTTTAAGGTACAATTTGAACAGGTAAAAAAACATTTAAGTCCACAGATTGTGGACAATCATGCAATTAATTGCGATTAAATGTTTTAATCAACTGACAGCCCTATTAAATGTGCAAGTAACAAGTGTAAAAGTGTATAATTTAGAATTTGTGTTACTGAGCTGTTTTTCTAGATACCATTCACTCACAAAAACAACAAGAGGAACTATTTCGGTACGATCGATGCGGCTGGCTCTCCCATTTAGAACAAGGAGTGTCCACAGACAGGAAATGAATCGTTAAAATCTGAAAAATTACCGTGTTAACTAGATTAGGCAGGGCAACTTATCAAGTAATCTCTTGATAGGGCATCTGAACAGTGTGATGGATTGCGTGCTGTCCTCTTTTCTCTGAAATGTATTCTTAATTGCTCGTTACAATTACGCATGGTCACAGAAAAGACCTATTAGTAGGTGTTCTGTTTCCCCGTGGATGTTTTTTATTTGAATGTGTTTTAAGGTTCCCAGCAGTGTGTGCAACTCTTTATGCATATCATTTGTGGTATATAGATATATCTTTACATCTAATAAAAGCCTGGTTTTCTTGTTAAACTGCCATCTTCCTGCCAAATTTGCATCATGTCATGTTTGCATTAGAGCGGAACTGATAAATTGGTTGGACAATTATATGTCAAAATGCCAAAGATATGTAATATGTAGATTTGAAAGTGTCAGCACATCATTTGTCCAACAGTCAGAATGGACACATTTTTGTTTCAAATGATCTTGGATCCCATTTACACTTCATGCATCTTAGGCGGATTGGATAGCTATCAAATATAAAAAAAAGCTACGTGTCAATGAATCCAAATTTAAATCCGATTGCTCAAACCACCTCACGTTCAAGCCAGATGTCTGTGGAAGGAAGTAGCTTCTGCAGGGTCTGTCCCCTGTGATAACAGCAGCCGGAACTACACTGAAATTAGCCGTCATTCTCCGTCTCATTAAAGCAACAGAAAAAAGACACAACTACAGAAGACACACTGAGCTGTTGTAGCGTTTATCTGATCTCTGATTCCGGTTTGACCGCTGAATGATCAGTGTGGGTGAGTGAGGTGACGTAATTGAGAGCCTGTGAAGAAAATAATACTTTTGTCTCACCCGTAGTAAATATGATTCATCCTTGTATTTGTGTTGTTAGCTGACTAGCAAAGCTTTAATTGTTGTAACTAAACTGCTTCAGTGCATGAGCTGATTTGCATTCAGCCCAGGAAAACCCAGACGGATTGCAATCTGATTTGTGATCAGGCCAACAAAGACACAAATACAGTATGGAAGTGTTTTAAACCTCATCTGAATTTTCAAGTGTATACAAGACACTTGAGATGACAAGTTTAAATGCAACCTTGGTTAAAATTGTTTAAAAACTAATTTGTGCTTATGTAAAAAAAAACAAAAAAAAGCAATGACGTCCAATATATCGTTATCAGATTTCTTTTTTTTAGCTGCCAAATATCTATATCTGAATTAGGCTCCAATAACCAGTATCAGTCAAGCTACAGACCCCTTTTCTGTTGTTATTTCTGTGGCGGAGCATAGGTGGACGAAGAATAATTCTCTGAAGCTAGCACGTTTTGTTTGCTTGTTTTTTAACAATGGCTGAAGAAACTAGTTTCTCCGGTGGCCGTGAATGTTAGTGGACCAGATTGGCCGACTCCCACACGCTGACTCAATGGCCAGACACACCTGATAGAGAAACCAAGCATTCATAGTAAAGAGAAACTAGGGGCGTATAAATCCTTGGATGCCTTTTACTATCCTGCAAAAAGTTACTATTCCTGCATTGGCAACAGCTGCCTACAAAGCAAGCCAAAAAAGTCAGTGAAAAAGAGAGTCTTAAAATATCGTCGGAGCGTTTCAGAGATGGAGAGAAAATGTTACTGATAGTTTAGCTTCTGCCAACCGCAGCCAAAGGCTCACGGCTGTGGCTAAGGTTAGGAACATTTTCTCACCATTTTTCTCTGAAACGCTTCGCTAATATTGTAGCTCGCTAGAGCCTCGAATCACAGTTTGTCATCTCTAAGGTACGCGATACAATTTCAAGTTGGAGCCATATTCCGATCCTGACACCCAACAACACATGACATTTTTGATGTGTAACTGTTACTACTCTGAGGTGATTTGTGTTTGCCTCCAGGCTTTCCTTTGTTGTTCATGCCGCTAAACGGCCTTTCACACAGAATGTGGTTTGATCTTCCCTCGCTTTGCTCGAAGCACTGAAAAGCTGTCGTGGCATTGCACAATTGGAAATAATGGCTTTCAGAGTGCATGGTGCTGTTGTCATGTTCTGTGTGAAAGGTGATGCAATCATAACATCGGCACTAAAAGGGTCCTTAAGCACATGTGATATCATTGGCACACAGTAGCTTAAACAATGGCAGCTAGCAATAAGTTTAGAGAGAGATTTTTGGAAATGTTGCCATCTCATTCGCAAATTACTTCTTTCACAGCCACTGGCAGTTGCGTGGCCTGTTATTTATGACTGCAACTACAGATTGTTTTCATGTTGATCAATTTGCCGATTATTTTCTCGATTAATAGATTAGTTGTTTGGTCTATAACATGTCAGGAAATGGTGAAAAATGTGTGCGTGGTTCCAAAAGCCCAACATGATGTCCTCAAATGTCCCGTTTTGTCAACAACTTAAAGATGTTCAATTTACTGTCCGCGAAGACCCGCCCTACTCTGCCTCCGATTGGCTAGTACTCGTTGCCTTCTTCCCAGAATTTGTTATGTTTTTTTTTTCATAAGGATGGCCGCCTTCTAATATAGTGCTCTCGCATATAATTATTATGTCTTGATTATGGGAGAATTTTTTTTTTTTTTTAGATGTTACTATGCCCGTTGCCCATATTGATGGAAGAAAATTACAAATCTGTTGGAGATTTGAATTTTGATGTGTTGTTATAAAACTTAATGTTAACTTTCATGTTGAAAGACACACTGATTAACAAGAAAACTTTAAAATGGTACTTCATATCAAAAAGGTTGCCAACCCCTGGTCTATAGTTTGCATGATGTGATCTGACTTTTTCACAATATTGAATGTGTCCTTTGCTGCAGATTGTGTTTGATGTAAATGCCAAAGGTTGTAACTGTGCAGTCAGGAGAAGAAACGAGTGGAAAACCAAGTAAGCTCTCCCACAAGAACACTGTCCATGTGTTGACATGTGTGCTAGACAGAGATTAGATCTTTGTTCTGAAGAGAAATTAGATTTCAATGACAACAGAGCCGGAGAGAGAGAGAGAGCCAAAGACTCAAACAGAAAGTGTGTATGTGTGTGTGTGTAACAGTGTGTGTAGGGACTGAATAAAAGAATAAAGCACTACAGGAATAACTGTGGCTGCCCCGGTGAGTAGAAAACTCTGCTTCTTAAATGCCACTTATTTTAGGTGCATTAATTTAATGTCAGTCCTAGTTTCTGAAAATGAGAATGAATTACACTGACCTCCTTCTAAGTGAATTAACACGGGTGATTGTGGATGTAATTGCTAATTAGCATGACTCACTGATTCTACAGTCTCACAGGTGGATCATTTTCCCTCTCGGAGGATTTTTAAAATAGCGAGGAAACCTCGTGAACAAGGCCATTAAATTAATGCCAACTTTTCTTAAATGTGCGAGCCACCGCTCCCCTTTTTGGAGATAACGTATTTTCAATGAAATGAAAAGTGACTCGTGATATAACGGCGTGCACAGAAGTAGGTCTGCGCCAGACAGAGCGAAAATATTCAATTCCTATCACAAAAGGTTAAGGGGATCATTTTTCTTTTGACAGTGTGGCCTGCAACCCTATTTTTCTCAATATCTGGCAGCACACACCATCTCCCCGACCATCAAATACTTCAGAGACAAAATCATAATGGGAGACACAAACAACCCTCTTGCCCCTTGACCTCGTGATCTCATAAAAAAGACAAAAGCCAAAAGCTCCACTGCTCTTACCGTCACTCTTTCAGGGAGTGGAAGTAGGTGAGCACCTTTGTTTACTTAAATCAAAATCCAATACACTGCCCTGGCAGTTTCTCTCCCGTTTTTTGCTTCCACAGCACTCAGCTGTGGCACGGCTCAAACAGATGCCCTTGACTTTTCATTAGGTTATTAACCTTTCGGGAGGTGAGCTATGATTCAGAGGGTGGGCATGGAGTCCCTGGAGGCGGTGCTGTAACACTACCAGATGACTCAGGCAAAGAGAACAGAGGAGATGTAGCGAGAGAGAGAGAGAAGGGTGGATGAGAGGAGAGCAGGTAGGGCAGGTGTTTTCTGACAAATGGAAAACAATACATGTTTAAAAAAGTCTTGTTGTGTTGAGACCCACTGTCACTGCCTGAATGCATAAAGCCCACGAATATGGCTCACAGAGGAATGAAAAACAACAAATGCGCTCTTTTGTCTGGATAGATATTAGTATCGTCGATCACTGGTTGGATATCAGTCTTGTTCGGGAGCTGCAGCCTGGCTTTCTAATGCAGCACAGAGCTTGTACACTTTAGCGGGAGGTTTAGCTGTGCTTTGTCATGTCTGCATCCCGGGTTTTATCTCTGTGACAGACACAAAAACTCTCATGAGGGCAAAATGACGGTGCAACAGGTTGTGCTCTTAGAGGAGGATTTTTATCACAAAGCTACAGTGCATGGTTAAAAGATGCCTCAGCTGAAGAATAACGCTGGTGTTGCAATGTCCATCTCTACTTTCAAACATTACATACCCTGTCCAAAGCCCATTCATTCATACTTAATGACATAAATCTCATAACACAAAACTATAGAACATTTTTAAAAAGGCTAAGTAATTTGCTGTTAGCTGTAGTTTTTAACAAACGTTACTCAAACAGGAGTACATGGAACATTTGTCTGGGAATACTTTCAGCTGCAGACTGATACACATTTGATGCACAATTGACTGTCTACGGCCAGAGGACGCATGTACAGTTTATGTATGTGGGATTGACTCAAAAATAGGGCTGTCAAAGTTAACGCGATAATAACACGTTAACATGCACTAATTTATTTAACGCATTAACGCAACTTGCGATTGTTAGGTTGTAGCAGGCTCAGTTTTAAAGCTAGAGTGAAGATACTGGTAACATATGAAACTAGAAAACCCAAGGAATTCATTGATACCAACCATGTCATAATAGCTTGTTACTAAGGAGGTTAAATAATGCTCCAAACTTATGCTAAATTCTGGCAAGGAAAAACTGGCATGGCCATTTTCAAAGGGGTTTTGAACAGATCAAAAATGTGTGATTAATTTGTGATTAATCACAATTAAATATTCTAATCAATTGACAGCCCTACTCAAAACTTGTGACAATGAAGGGCAGTGCAATGATGTGGCTCATTGATGTGTTTTTAACTGTTTTTGGAGAAATTAGCTGTGTCCATTCACATATTTTTACACGCATTGTGAATTGATGAATTGTATCGTATTAGCAAAGCTGTATGGAAATGGCAGAATTCCGTAAAACTTCCTCAACTGTGAAAAAACGTTTGTCATGCTCGCTTGAGATGGTTTTTGCTTTTGTCGAAAAAGACTTGATGCTCTAAATGGATTATGGAAACACCTTTGCCGAATAAATTCTGACGTAGCGAGCATTTTAAAAAACATGATTGATGAGCTGTTTCCACTGTTGGCATCTTGTCTGATATTCCCATAACGTGTGAATGCTTGTCTTCATCTCCGGAGATGAAACATGGCCAATACTTGCTGACATGAAAGAACAAATTTGCCTCAGGGGGTTTACAATCTGTAGAGGATACAACACCCTCTGTCATTTACAATGCGACCCTCTCATCTCAAATGTGGTTAATACTATTATATATATATAACCTCTTTAAAAACTAATCTAGATATCTTTTTATCTGCCCATCACCAAATCAATGCCTACTGGTACAGTATGTTGGTAAAAAATTAATGAAATCGAAAGAATGCTTTTTTGGGGGTCCGTTTTTTTGCATGCCATGATATCACTATGCTGTTACATCATTTATATGTGGAAATATTGCCTCCTGCAAAGTCTGATCCCAAGTAGGAAAAGATTAAGCCAGATGTACCCAGCTGTGGAGTGATATGACACGTATTAAATCCCTATGGGCTAAACTCACAGTGTAAGGAAATGGGAAGCACACGTGAGCTGTTTTGAATGTGCAAGAAGATGGGGGGAAACCTCATGTGCGCATTCAATGTTTTGACTCAATTATACCCCGAGGTATCTTTGTCAATCCTGGAGGAAAAAAAACGAATTCAAAACGCAGCCTTCACTCATTAAAAAAGCTGCTTTACACATTCACCATGTGACGACAAACAATAGTGAAAGCCAGCAGTGATCCATAAATCCAACAACAAAAGACTATTCACAATCATTTAACCTTCATGCCCAATTTCATGCATATATAAACTAAGAACTTGACTCTTTTCTTTTGACTCCTACACCTGTACTACGTGCACACCGGCTCCCGCGGAGCTTCAGGGAGCAACAAAGGAGAGTTCCACATTAAATAAAAAATGAGCAAAGCGAGGGAAGTTTCATTATTCATCTCACACTGGCATGCCCAACTCCCCAGCTTCCCGAAGGGAACACTATGAAATTTCAATTGGCATCATTCTATGTGTTCAGTTTTAATGTCAATATCGCAGACAGTCTTCAACAGCCTCGCAGCCTCCCTTCTGACTCCAACAAGAAACTTCAAAGGAGCACTTCTCTGAATCCCTCAGTCTTGCATCAAAAATGTTAACCTTGGAGACATGCTAACTATCCGGCCGCGTACGTTCCCGAATTCCAATGAAGATTCGGATCATTCAAGAAAAAAGAGGAGTCAACCATGCCCTCCGCCTGTCGCTCCGTCCATCTTTCCATCTTTCCATCTGACCATCGGCCTGCTTCTCTCCTCAAATCCCCAACGTACAACGGCGTCCTCTTCACTTCATTCCTAGATAAAATTGCTGAATCAAGTGCAGCTCTTAAAAAATGAAAAGCTCACGCTGAAACACTACTGACATTTACTGTAAGGACTCAGCAGAGACGTACACTAAGCTCTCATGTTTGCACACTGTGACGCACATAATCAAATGCAAAGCCCCGGAAGAAGAAAGAAGCCTTGATTCGATGTTGTCAGAAGACTAAAAAAAAAAAGCAACAACAACAACATAGTAAAGCTGAGCTGCTCTTTGGAGGCTTGTGTGGCTGCTGCTCACTAGGCCTCAGGTGTGGAGCTCTAATGGTTGGCAGCGAGGAACCACCTGAGTGCCAATGTGCCCGTAATGTTGCCAGAGCTTTGGAGGTAGAATCAGAGGTACACTGGCAGGAAGATTTGTGCAGGTGCTGTACTTACACTTTGGTGTAGTGACTGACACGCTATCCTCCAGCAACATCTCGTGACAAGACATGAAATCCCACAAGACGGAGAGAAAACTTTTGTAAAATCCTGAAAGTTCAGTATTTGCAGGTTTTATTTATTTATTAAATCCCCCCAATATGTAATATCTAATTCCTCTACAGTCAGCACTTGTCAATGCTAACTTCAATGTTAACCTGGAGAGGGAGTTCTCATGTCACACCTGTGATTAGCGACTGGTTTGATGTAAATATCGTAGCACGGCTAATAAACAAAAATGCACAAAATTATTTGCAAACTCACCAGCATTTGATCCCAATATGATCATTGTAAAGACGACTTTCCAGGATTTAATTTTCAGTGTGATGCCCTCAGGGTTTTTTGAAATTAGTAATAGCTGGAGTAAGCTGTATGGTCATGAATTATGAATCACTTGTACGACAGAGACCATTTATATTCAAAGGAAAAAAGTAAATTCAATTGTTAAAAAAGCTGACAATGTGAAAAAAGTTCAGCTTTGTTGCAATAGTATAATCTTTATAATATTAAATATATCTTGGGGGGGGGGAGGGGTACATTATGCTGCAAGCAAAATTCCTGCTTTTTCTTTTAAAGGTTCAGTGTGTAGGATCTGGCGGTGAGGAGATTGCAGCCAACTGAAGCCTCTCCCGTGTGTCAAGCATGTTGGAGAGCGGTGGCGGCGACGGCAGCAAGTAACGTTATCGACTCCGGTCCAAGCAGGAAAAGTTAACAGAGTTTGGTTTGTCCGTTCTGGGCTACTGTAGAAACATGGCGGTGCAACATGGTGGACTCTGTGGAGATGACCCGCTCCCTATGTAGATATGAACGGCTCATTCTAAGGTGACAAAAACACGATCAGGTGATTATACACTAAAGAAAATATACTTAATAATATTATATTCCATTTCTGCCGATAGATCCCCCTACATGTTACACACTGGTCAGTTAACTAGTTGTATCTACTAGTTGAGACCTACATCGAACTGACAGACTTTGCCCCATCTGCTGCAGCTGATGAAGGGCCCAGTAGTAGTAAACAGAAATCTGTCTGGATGTCAGTCTGCCTTCGTTTCATCTCAAATGAAATCCTTGCAACGAGAAAGAGAGAGAGAAAAAAAATCCTCTTTCCCCCACTTGCCTTCACTTAATATATGGAGGGGTTTGAATAATCCTGATGAAGTTCATCCCATGCAGCTGGGAAAAGCGTTTACACATAATGCGCGCTGTCCATCTGATAGACCTGTAAGGAATAGATAGTCATCATCATCCCCGCACATTTGGAACACCCACACGGTCTCTCAATCGTCTCATTTACAGAGGGCATGAATGGGAAGGAAAATGTCATTAGCGAGATAGGTAATCTGTTTCTGGAGAGGAATCAAAGATCATAATTGGATTTTCTTCAAGGCTGCTCAAAGCTTTTCAGAGTGTCGGCCCACTATCATATTAATGATTGTAAGCCGACTGATCTTGAGAGCGAGGCTCAGTGAGAAACGGCCTCCTCTACAGGTGCCCACCTACAACTTAAGTCTGATTGCAGAAAACCCTCCCAAGAGTTGTAACAATTTAAAAGGATTCAGTACATTGAGCTTTATGTGAAAGAGGACAAAAAAGAAGGGAGGAGTAGGAGGGGGAGAAAACTTATTTCACCACAAAGTGAAAATTCTATGTTAAAATGGGCTTTCTCTTCTCAATGGACCGTTCACCAAACCGCTCAACTAAACAGCAATTGTCCAACCATAACTGAACATAGCAGGCCAGTCAAGCTTTACATTTCTCCACAAGTGGCGGTAGAAAGAGTGATACAGTACTTACTATAGTATTCGATATACGTCTCCCGTAAAGGACAACTTGCCGAGCAACTATCGATGTAGTTGGATTGTAGGAATATAAATCGATACATCGATGTAGTAGATGAATCGCTACACCCCGACATCACAGCACCTGTGCAAGAATGCAGTATTCAGTAACCGGGTTACTAGTATTGATTGATCATATATACAGGGAATATGAATAACGTATTTCTCTGTGCTCATGTAAACATCATATCCCGGATAAGCCTCATAAACAAGTTATTCATGTCCATGTAATCGTCATCAGCGAAACTGCATTACATGCCACGCTAGAATGGAAAGCTTGACAGGCATAGCAACAGTAACTACAGGGGGTGGGGCTTAGCGAACAGCGAGTCAGTCGCTGTAGAGAACCGCTGCTCAGAAGAAAAACAAGTGAACACTGATAACACAGATTTGACAGAAAGAGGGATCATCACAGGTTGAATCAAACATGAGGAGCCTGAGAAGTTAACACCTATAGTCTATAAGAAGCTGACACTTCAAATCCTTCAGAATACATCCTGCTAATGAGCTTCACTTTGCTGCTAACATGCGCTGAAAGGGCTCACAGCTGGAGAACTTCACACAGCATCCACATTTAGTATAAGGAATAATTCAGTTATCTGGTTACATGCTGAAACTGACAGATGTTTTAATCAAGCTGCTGGATGACATTCAAATGTATTATTCAGAGATGACAGGTGTTATGTTTAGGATAAACGTCTTCAGGTACAATGTACACTTTTTGCATATTACGCTTCGTTTCTGTTTGCTTTAAAGCATTAATAAACAGTAAACAAATAGTCATTAATAATTCATTGTGTAACTTGTTCTGCAATGCAGCACTGTGAACTAGAACTGACAAAGATGTAATTGCATTGCAAGTCTTATATAAAAGCACAATATTTAATGTGTATATTGAACCCTGTTCATATTAAATGTGGTCAAAGTGTCAAATAATGAGGTAAACCTATGAAAAAGTATTTCAGACTGGCTTCTGACCGCTGTGAACTCTTTGTTTCCAACGTTTTGTTCCACTTTCTACTGCTACAAGCTTATGTCAGCTCGTGCCGGATTTCTTTATATGGTCATCTGCTCCAGGCAAAGCGTGCCCCCTTATCCCGCATATTAGTGACACTGTCAAGTATGTATTTGTCCATTGATCATCCAAAATAATGTTTCAAACAGATAATTGGTGAAATCCTCAAAGACAATGAGAAAAAGATGTTGTATGCACACCTTTACAACAAAATTTCAAGTAATGAGCAATCGCCTAGTATAACAGTCTGGCTACACTGAAGGCGGAGCGGAACGAATGAATGACTGATATCATGCTGAGGAAGGTCACTAGTGCGTCTGGTTGTTTCTGACAAGTTTTAAATCTTTTTCTAAAATATTTTCAATGCCGAGCTTATTATTTACCCGCGGCAGTTTGTATTACAAGTGACACACTTACCTAATAAAAAAACCCAACTCACGGACCACTTAACTCCCAAGAAAACAGAAAACAGAAAACTGTACACCTTCTGAATTCATCTTTCTCTCTTACACCAAACTTAAACAGACTTAATTGCCTTGTTATCTCATCTTAAAACATACTTCATTCAAACTGGACAGAAACAAAACAAAACTCACCAATCACGGCTTATTTAGTCAACCAGCAACTTCAGCTTGACTACTACAGGAAGCAGTAACATGAGTGTGTCTTATGCTGATTTGGGCCCATTACACTTCAACAGTGTCTTTTTCTGAAACCAAACTCGGCACATTTATGCGAAAACTCGATTGCAAATGATGTCATTTCTCAACATGTTACTTTCAGCCAGTCTCATCAGTAAGCATTTTGTAAAAGGTCTGATGGATGTGAAAGTGTATGTAACAAGAGGGTGTGTGAAGCTGCATCATAATGCTGCTAAAGTCTACCGGTGTCTAAGCAGATGGTGGTTCTGCAGTTATGGAAGAAGGTAGCTATAATGTGAAGTGCTACCAATCTGAAGTGCTTTGAAAATTGCTGTAATGGTGCAACACATGGGGCGCTATTACAGCAGTGTCATTTCTCAAACAGTTGTGGTCTCTCAAACTTGTGTTTTATTACAATTATACAGTGAGCCTCTGAATCAAACTCAGGGAGAGCAGAACAGGTGTAAATACAGAAGATAAAAGGTGCTTTCTCCTTGGCTTCGTCTGAAATCTCCTACTATCAACATAAACAGTGTGTATAAACAGTAGTATGTATCTTTTCAGACGCACTGAGCAGTAATTTGCACCGTCACTTGCTGAGAGCCTCCTTGCTGGTTGGAGACGTGTCACTATGGTAACAAGTGCCAACCTCATGTGACAAAAACGATGGTTTGTGAGATTCAAAGTAGGAATTGATCTGAAATGTATATAACACCTAGCAAAGTGACATTTTATACTTACAGTAAAATTGTAGCGTTATTGACGTTACACAGCTGTCCGTCAACTTCTGTTGTAAACGTTGTTGTCACTTCCGCATTGTATTGTGGGATATTTATGCCATCGTAGTGTCCAGCGTTGCATACTGTAATATTTCACAGGAAATATTATGCAATTTGTGTGCTATTGGTTTTATACTAAAGTTTCGGACATAATAAACAATCTCACGTACTGTTTGAGCGTACTAAATAGCATGATATCATGGAATTCTGGACGCAACCCTTCTTTTTCTCCTACTGAATAAAACTATAGACCTTTTCAAACTTAACAGAAACAATGGGCCCTTTGTATTTCCTGTTCCAATGGTTGTTAATGCAGCAACTGACAGGAAGTAAACTTGGACCAAAGCTGTCGCCCTAGCAACAGAATGGCAATGTAAACGTCTATAAAATCAAGACTGGAAAAGTTGGATCTGGCAATCTCTGAGAGGAAAGTTGTTAAAAATGACTTTTCTTCCAGTCCATCGTCTTTTCTTTCCACTTGAGCAGCCACCATTGGCTGTTGGCAGGACGGCTCTTTGATTCCGTTCTTACCAAATCTTGGAAATCGTATGCAAGCCTGCATTGCCAGACTGGATTTGACGAAATCAAACATGTTTTAAAAGTTGTACTTCTTTTGCTCAAACTGCAAGAAAGTTACCCGGGCCCTGAGTGAAAACTCTGAGTTTGTTAACCCTGAGATGAGGGAAACTCAGGGTTTTCAGTTCCTACAAGGGAGCGTGACCGTGGTAACTGACTCTGTGAACCTAACCTGCTCACTGGCAGGTTTTCTTTAACAAACCTTGAGTGCCTCCTCCCTCTTACAGAGACAGATTCACTGATTCATTTCCTCATTGTTTCAGTCTGTATCAAAGCACATTAATTAGCAGAGGTTTGCGTCACAAATTAAAGATATTATCTTGTTAATCAGGACTATCTAAAGTTACCGCTTTTATGCGCTGTCAGTAATTTCTTTGGACAGCGTTTTTTTGGCCTCACATTCAAATATTACACAGCGTCAAGTCACCCTCATTTCAGAATAAAACCTCTGCATGCATGTAAGTTCTTTTTCTAACACTGTGACTCTGCACACTAAAAATCAGTATGAAATTTAGATACGTAGGATCAATGAATAATTATCTCTATCACTCATGATGTGACTGATTGCACTGATGGAACATAACTCCTACAAAATTGTAGATTACATGTTAATATTTCTGAGAGAGCAGCATTGTGGTGCAGCTGCAGAATGGAGTTTGAAAGTGAGTTTTAAATAGTCTGCGTGTAGTCTGAACATGTTTTAACAGCATTTCATTGACTGTTTAGATTTGTTGACGTTTCTGAAATGAAGCCACTGAGCACTGTTGAGCCAAGATCCAAATTTAAAATCGACTATATTTTAACCTTTAAATCACCAAACACATTATGACTGGGTCAGATTGGGGGCTTACAGTCATGTCTCTATGTCTTTGATCTATAGGCTATATTTTTTAAATCTTCAACTATATTTTTATCTTCAGTTGCTGGCCTGTGTTTTGTTCCCGTCAGGTTAAATCCGTCAAGCTGACTTAATGTAATTAAAATGTAGGACAAATAATTAATAGAATACAACTTAATTGTGTCATTGAAACTTTTCCCCACTGTCACAGGATATTTTTTTAAAAAATATATAAATGTGCACGGTTTGCATATATATAAATACATGCATTATTATCAAAGAACGTATATCGCCACGAAGTGAAAGTCAATTGTTCATTCCATTGCAACATCAGCGCCCAACAGCAAAGCTACGCCTCTGCCATTTTGGACTGAAAGCAAATACTGGGCGCCAGTAAAACGTCCGCCTACAAAGTGCTGTAGAAATTAAAACAAAAATTCTATTGTCATATTCTAACGAAATGGTCTGTGTTGAACGATAAAATATTATAAATATAATAAGTGTTTTCAGTCCAAAATGGCAGCAGCTGTTGTTGACAAAAACAACAGAGTTTTGTCTCTTTGCTTCTGTACTCTGTTAAAAACTCTACATCAGATTAAAATGAAGGCCTTTTATTTACCTGTTGTCATGGTGAATCATGGTATCAGAGCTCCATTGATGATGGCTTTATATGTTCAGGTTCAACGTACTCAGAGTTGATTGAACTGACTCTGATCAGCTCTTCTGGAACCAAAAACTGAGTTTCCCACCGGAGGATTGGTCAACTCAGAGTTCAGGCTGAAGCTCAGAGTTTGTTAAACCTGCTTTCTGAAACGGGGCCCAGGTCTAAGTGCTTGGGGAGAAAGAATCGGTCATGATCTGAAAGTGAAGTGAAGAAAAGGAGCCAGCCTCTCCACCTACCAGCTTATCTAAAGCTCACTATATATCTTGTTTGTTTGTTTCTTCATATCACTGTTAACAGTGTGGAAGCAAAGCATCATGTCTGTCTATGTGCCTGAAGCTGGAGATCCCCCAACAGCTGCTGTGAAATGGCCACAGGGAGCACCACGCAGACGTTAACACCTCCAGGGGATTTCTCTGTCAGGTTGCATTTTTGTTGCATCATGTCTCTCTTCCTTCTCTGGTGCTGCTAGAGCTGACCATTCCTTTCCAATGCATTACACCTCAATACAAAGACATCTTTAACCATTTCAAAGCCAATGAAGACTGAAGAGACCCTCGTTTTCTCAAAGGGATATACTACTTTAAATGTGAATGCTGAGGTGTTTGCTGTGTAGTTTATCACAAAGCTGAACATGTTCGCTGACCCTTAAAGCCAGCAGTTGTTACCCATGTTGCAGTTTAAAGATGCAATTTGGACTAAATGGAAGATGAAGCCCAGTCCTCCATCTTTCCCTATCCTTTCTCTAACATCTTGTGTCGCTACAGCAACTATGAGGTTCATTGACTCATAATGGGCGTGTCCATTTAAGCAAAAACTTTAATTGACTTAAATTTACTATTTAGTAACTGGTTAACCCATCTATCCATATTCTGCCGCTTATCTGGGTCCAGGTAATGTTAAGTGATTATTTATGACTAGAAACAAATGTTAAATACAGCTGGAAATAAATGTAGGTGTTATATTCCCTATTGGTTTTCAGAGTCATTCTCTGACCAGTATGTCAGTGGAAAAGGTATTAAATTGAATTCAGTGTGGTATTAAAAAGGTCTTTACAAGTCTTAAATTTAACTGCAGAAACCCTGACTACCAAGGATGTGATCTTGTTTGGCCAGATGATGCCACATAGCCCTCTTAGGCACCCACTGTGGAAATGCTTTGGTTTCTCGCCAGCATTCAGAACCATAACTTAGGTTATAGAAACTAACCTGCCTAACGTTAACCATACTGTAGTTGTCATGAGCACATATTGAAGAGAGGAAGAATTTAAAAAACATTGGCATTGAACGTAATCCCTGGTTTTGCAAAATTGTCCTACCTTGATGATTTTATTTGCCAAAAGGTTTGATAGAAGGACACAATTGACCAATCTTAGTCCCACCCCCTTAGTTACTGTTGCTAGGTCAGACAAGCTTGAAAAAAGAAACATTGCGATGCCAGATGCCGCAGTGTGTATTAGACTTTCTGTTGGGCTGCTAGACGTTGTGTATATCAAAATAAATAACACCAAAGATTACTTTGGGGCTCCACATAGAGACAATATAAACAAAGGAACAAAATCATGCACGTTCATCAAAAACTCCTTCAGCTCAGACTCTAGCGGGGCCTCCTGCAGTGACCTATACCCACCACGGACAGACCCAGATCCGGTTTCACTGTCACCTTCGACTTGCAGTCGGAGCTCCGGCAGGAGGTGAAGAGCCCAGCGCCCGGCAGCAGAGGCTCCTCCTTCGGCGAGAAGCAGAGATTTGCCTGGCTGCTCAGCTG
The DNA here is from genome assembly GCA_916701655.1 of Sebastiscus albofasciatus. Taxonomy (NCBI): domain Eukaryota; kingdom Metazoa; phylum Chordata; class Actinopteri; order Perciformes; family Sebastidae; genus Sebastiscus; species Sebastiscus albofasciatus. Next base: position 215,713 of record CAKAOI010053154.1, on the reverse strand, counting down.
GGACCCAAAACAGACAACACTCGGCTGGAGGCTCAGGCCGTATTGCTGGAGGCCCGCTGGAGAGAAGGGAGGCACGGGAGAACCAGAACCAGGACTGTGCAGGGCAGACTGTCAGACCCTGCTGCAACAAATTGAGAGGTTTTCTAAAGGAAATCGGATGCTTGGAAACACTACCGCTGTTGTCCACAGGAACTGCCAAAATCAACACAAAATGAAAGTTCCTCATAGTAGCTGTGACAGGAACACAAACTGAATGTGTCCATGAAGATTGTGACACCAATGTAAAGTGACTTACATAGTAATGTTACCTTTGAATAGATATAGTATATCTAAGCGTAACAGGAAAGGGGACAGTCGAACGAGGTTCTGCCGGGTTCCAAGCTCGCTCAACTGTCATTGGAGCACAGAGCGAAAACAGGTGGGACTTAGGAAGGGTCAATTGTGCCGAGCCAACTTGAGTGACTTTAGTTTGTGCATAATGTACAAAACGTCTGCAGCCAGAAGTTTCATGACAAGCACGTAACATGCAAAAACCCAGAAGCTAAAATTCAGAAGTCACAGCTGATATTTTAACCACATTCTCCTTCAGGGAAACATTTCCAGCCCACTGTATCTACACAAAGGTGTGTGTGGGGGGGGATTGCTCATTTTTATTCTAAAAATCTCAAACAGAGCAGTGTTGACTCGAGTCTTTAATCACATCCAGGTAGGCAGAATCACCTGTAGTGGTGGATTTGCCAGGGCCATTTATATTCAAGGTTGATTACAAGTAGGGTGTCATTTGCATTATCAGAGACTCAGCACTAATGAGACTCCTGGTTTTGGGCCTTAATTGGATTGCTTCACCACAGTCCCTTATTGATATTTGCATGCCACAGTTCATCATTATAAGTAATGAGAAGATTATTCACTGGAGGTACCCAATTGCAAACTCCATCTGTGAAGTAGAGGGCGCACTGTCCACGCTATGGTTCCCACGGGGGCTGAGGGGGCACAATGCCACGCGATGACAAACATACATGGCCACACATACAGCGCAGTGGAGATGCAGCACTGTGTCACAGTCTGACTATACCGACCCGCCTTTAGACCTTATATCAGCTCATGTTTACCATTTCACTAAGAGGCAGTTGTTTACCTGCTCTGTGCTATTATGGCTTCTACAAGAAATGAATTACTAGCATGCAAGCTAAAATTAAGCAAACATCTGCCAGGGAGCAAGGTAAGGGGATTAAAAAGAATAGCTACCTCAGAGGAACATAATCCGTAGAGAGGTATTTGCAAAATGAAAGACCTGGGAATGGAGAGGCTTGGTTTCCTATATGGCTATAATTTCTTTCACTTTATGAGAAAAGACCTCCACTCCACAACCAGATGACGCAAAAACACTCCCAAAGCCATCAATCACACTCACAGAAGGCCTCACAGCGTTATTATAATTTATATATTTCTCACCACAAAGCAGAACCAACAGCCACGCTAGAAACATGTCAATAAAGCTGTGGGACAGAACCTTTGACTCATTAAGGCAGATAATGAAACCAAACCTGCTCATCAAGAACGCATTTGTCTAAAAAATGAAAATGGCAAAACGTTTATGGAACGCCGTGCAGATGGTGCTTCTCCTGTGGGCATCGGAGCGTGGAAGCACTTTGGCTGGAATTCAGAGAAATAACTTTCCATCATTATAACTTGTCAATTAGCTCGGGAATGGCCGCGCATCTGCGTAACAAATGTTTTTCGAAATTGTCGTCATATTGCGGATTTACACGTGCCGTGATTTGTATCTGCAGACATTTTTGCCGGAGAGATTATTCACCTCGTTATACATTTTTCATTAATCTTTGTAGGGAAAGTAGGAGGAAGAAGAAGAAGAAGAAGAAGAAGAAGAAGAAGAAGAAGAAGAAGAAGAAGAAGAAGAAGATATTGCATCAAAGAACAAAACTGCACATTCTTACTTTTCCTATAAGCTTCTTTACTCCAAAGAGAATCTTGACTACCAGGATTTTGCATACATCTGGGTTTTGACACAGCACATGCACAGAGCTGGGAGATTTCCTGCCGCTATAGTGAAATTAGTCATGTGGCTGTCTTGAAAGATTTGAAATGAAACCATCTGATAGGAAAGAGAAGGATCCTGGGAGTGCTGCCTCAACCCTGTTATCACGAATCCCCCGAGCTTCCACTATATGGACAACTCCGAGGTCCATAACTGCTGGTTTGGTGCAATGTGAATCCCATTAAAACCATTCGCATCTGCTTGATAGGCAGCTCTCAGGAATATAAAACGGGCCTCCACATATTGTTTTCACATTTTTCCCAAATGCATTTTAGCACCTGGGGGGTTTGATTTAATGGAAGGATAGATAACATAGTTGTAATGGATTCATGTGCATATGAAAGCATGTCGCATTCAAAATGAGAGTCCGTTTTTCAGATTATGTTGCAGTCAGGTCTTTAAAGGACATCCTGTTTGTGTAGGAGAAAAGGCCACACTGTTTTTGCTGCGGCGTTTTCAAACCTCGCTGTCATGTCAGACATGATGCGGCAACATCTGCAACTGTTGAAGCATTGGTCTCTTCTGACCTGAACTGGGAGATGGGAATACGCCCAGAGCAGTATTTGACACCTCAGTGAATCTCATTACCATAAAGCAGGCTAGAGAAAAAGCCGCACTTACGCAGCATGAAATATATAACAGCGTCCCCCAGCCAGCTGTGCTGTCATGGCTCACGGTTGAGGCATGACAAGTGCCACGAATGAGCAAAAATATTGTTGTTTTGGAGAATTAATAGTGAAAATGTTTACACAAATCAACACGGTCGCTTGCGGTGTTTAAAGGGGTTGTGAATGAATGAAAGCGCAAAGAGCCTCCTGCTGTGCTTGCCGATGTGATGTCGGTCTCAGAGTGGTCAGTGCAGCATAAACTTGGCTATGGCTCCCACCGCTTGGCCTCTCCTGCTTTATCTAATCACTCAGACATGGCCAGGCCTCAGGCATGCTGCCCTAACTCCACACTAGCTCCGGGCAAGGTTGAGGCAGAGGGTACACTGGCTAAAAGCACATCCACAATCATATCCCCCAGATTATCTACAGTAACACTCAGACATCCTCTGCACCTCTCATCTCTTCTTCCACTCGCTTCTTTTATCTCACTCGGGTTAGTTTTATATTCCAGTAAAATTGGGGATTTTTGTTGCACAGTAAAACTCCAGTGAATGAAATATGAAGAACATCTGATTAAAGGTGCATAATAAATTAAATATGTAGTGAAATATGCAGTGGAATATGTGCTCAGAACTAATCCTAAATATTTCTGCCCATAACCTTGTTCATACAAGACAAATAAAAGCACCAATTAGCCTTTATGAAATATTATAATGTGCACCCAAATTAGGTGCTTTTGATGGAAATTTGTGTAGTTTTAATATACTTTAATCAACCAAATATTTTTATGTGCAAACTTCCATGCCATTTGAATTGGCCAACTTTGCCATAACATATTTCAAGGGAGCTATGATTCAGCTAATAAAAAACAGAAAGGTCACAGATTTGTCTTCGCAAAAAGAAAAAAGAAAAATCGCCACAGATGCGGAGAGCGATTGGACGACACTGCTACAAACTTTGCGATTGTCACTGACTTTCCTCCGATGCCCCGAAGCATCTCATCCAGCTATAAACTCAAATATGTTGCATCAGTAATCTCTCCACTTCTCTTTGTGTCTTATTGGCTGCAGGTCTAATGAGGCATTAAAGCAGCGAGGGATCTCGGAGAAGAGAGGCCTCCTCGGCACGCTTCCTATGATTGTCTGGCAGATGCAGCGCTTTTAAAGCACGAAGAAGTAGGCATTGATGAACGATGGCTGAAGGCTTCCAAATGAGCGCTGGCTGCCAACATCAACTTTCTCTCCTTGTATGCACTTCTTCAGTAAAGGTAAAACCATGTCAATAGAAGAGGAGAAGAACTGATATTGAACTTTTTTCCATGGTCATTGGACTAGCACAAAAGACAATGGTGATTGTTGTTGTTATTTACTACTCCACTGCTCGTTTTAGACGCTACTGCAAAACCTTTCCTCAGCGAGTCCGAGACTTACCGTACGTCGGTTTAGTTTACACGGAAGTTAGCCTGCTAAAACAGTTGCAATGGCAACAGACAATCCCGTGACATTGATTTGAATGGGAATATCTGTTCTACTTTTATTCCATTTCTATGGGTAAAGCATACACAAGCACAAACATTTTCAAAATTAAACTATGCAATATTTTTTTAAGTGACAGCTCTACAATAAAAAAAAAAAATGGTGAATACCCTTTTCGAAGTTCACCAGCTGAAAATCTTGTTTTTGCTGACTTCCTGTGGTTCCTGTGAAAATCGACATCAATCTCAAGTCTGTACACTTAATATGAAGGAAGTTAGTATGCTTAGTATGTCAGCTTAGGGGGAAACAGCTAGCTTTGGTCTGTCCAAAGGTAATAAAAAAATCTGTCAAGTAGCACACTTTCACATGTTATGTTTGTTTAATTCGTACACAAATCGAAAACTAGTCTGGAGTCTCCGCTAGTTGCCTAGCAACCTCATGGTGATGACCACTTGACATTTTTACTCAGGGTGGAAATCACAAGTTTCATCACAATACAATATTATATTGATTCTTTGGACAACAATATGATATTTGCTGATATGACAAAGTCTTCCATGATACGATTTGATATGATTCAGGATCCTGTAATTGATATGAGATGATACTGTATGTCCATTTAACACAATCAGTTACATTTATCAACTCACTAAAAGCAACTAATATATGATTCAACAATTTTATTACTGAGCTCTTCTAAACATTTAAATGAAAAACAATCTATTCTTTTTAATAAAAAAATAATATAATGTGGGAATTTCAAAATAAAGGTGTATCTTAAAGATGATGATATGTAGCAATAGTTTCACTTTGCATCGATGATATTGGATCGTTGATCATTGAATATATACATCAATCCAGATCGATGTATCTTTACACCCCTAGTTTTTACCTGAGTTTTTGTGCAAATTCAAAAAAAGAAGATATAATGTGTTGATTAGTGAGCTTTAGAGATGTTGGTGTTAGGGATCGACCGATTATCGGCCTAGCCGAATTTATCAGGTATCGGTATTTTCTTTAACTGATAAAATAAATTAATTTATAAATGCGCTACTTTGGTTCTGATCAGCCTCCTCTCTGAGCCAGCCTGCTGTCAATGTTCTCCACTGTGTCCCGCCCACAGCACTATCTGATTGGTTACACGTCATCAGCAATAACCAATCAACACTGAAGGCTGCTGCTCCACAGACAGGCAGAGAAAAACCCTCAGACTCAGCCCCGGTGAGCAAGCGGTGTTGCACATTCTGTATACAGTAAGACAGAAGATATAAGTTGCAATAAACATCCCAATCCTCTATGCTGAAGTCACAAAAACACCACAATCTTATGATCTAATTTATATGCTGACAAGCATGCCTAGTTTACCAGTTACACCGCTGAAAATGTCCAAATAATGCACGTTGTTGCAGTGACATACAGTTAACTATCATGAGATAATAGTGTTTATTTATGTGCGATAGCTATATCTCTGAGTAATGTTGGTGACAGTGCAACTGAAAGTTATTTTAGCTGCTAATTTGCGAACGTAACATTACTCGCCCGTGTGAGTTGGTGTTTTTACATGTACGCTTACATGAACAACGTGAGCTAATGTTGAGCGTTTAAACAGTTACATTAAAGAGTAAAATAGTTGGTTTACATGGTATTAAATCAACCTATTAGTTCAGTTGTGTTATAATGTAAGTAAAATGCAATGTGATATATGATGGCAAGTTAAGGGCTTTATAAATAAATAGAAACCAGTACCTGTCACATCTTGCTGCTAGAGAGGCACAGTTTAATGAATGTAATGGAACTGCATAGATGGTGTACAGTTAGTACAGTGTACCAGAGTTGTAAGGTTGAATTTAAGTTTTGCTAGTTTTATTTATTCTTATACTTTATAAAACGTCAGAGAGATATTGTTTATTTATCTATTACAATTTTCATTTAACTTTATAAGAAGCTGGGAGCTCCCTGCACTTTTATTTTAAGATAATATTGAAAAGTTCTCTTTTAATTAAACATGCTTTGAGGCATTTCAACAAAGTTTTGTGTTGTTCCCATTTTTGACACCAAGATTTAAATTTTTACTGAAATGTATATCGGCTCAAAATATCAATTATCGGTCTCCTTGATCACTAATAATCGGTATCGGTCCTGAAAAAAATATATCGGTCGATCCCTAGTTGGTAGACAAATGCTGTTACTTTTGGACAGAGCCAACCTGTTTCAAGTCTTTGTGCTAAGCTAAGCTAAACTAGCATATTTACAGTGCAGACATGAGAATGGTCTCAATCTTCCCATCTAACTCTCTACAAGAAAGCAAAAAAGCAAAGTTTCTCAAAACTGTTATTCCAACAAAGACTATAGTAATTAATCATTTACCAGTGATACAATATAGGCCTAATATCAGTGGGACAAAGAGATCAATTAGCTGTTGTCATCTGCATTAAGAAGTTTTGCAAGTTTAGCACATAAAGTGGAGCTGCAAACTCCAACATTATTACAGTACCCAAAGCAGACGCTGTAATTAAACCCACACTGATATATTTCTATCATTTCTGCTCTACACAGCACAGAATCTTGTGGCAAATTGTGTGCTGCCAACTACAGTATGTGGGGTCAGTCTCTCAGGCGTGTTTAGCTGGGCTGCCTTATCCCCTGTTCAATCTTGCCTTTTGTTTTCCTTCATGAAAATAAATGAAACAGTGCAGTCATCTGCAGAGGCGAGCAGAGCCCTCTTGACTGAGGAGGCCTTCGGGCTTCGTCAGGCTTTTCCAGCACGTTGTCATGGCAGTTCAGAGAGAGTGAGGGAGAACATTGCAGCCCGGCGCTGCTGCGGAATGACAATGGGAAAAAGGGCTAGGGAGGGGATTGCTAATGCAGAATGCCAATCATAGCAATGTTGTTCTAATGTGCTCTATGAAAGACAGGTAATGGAAGCCTGAGAGCACGATCCTCCTGAAGGACAAAGGAGTTATTAGGAAAGAAAGGCTGACAGAGGGGGATTGTGGCACAGGAAATATGCAAAAAAAAGAGAACTTTGACTATTGAAACTTCTCAAACAAGTCTGGACAACTAGCTGTCCCATAGTTCTTACGCATACTTGTAGAATCAAATCTCACTAATATGCTCAAGACTTGAGCGTTATAATTTATGGCTTGTAATTAAAAACATCACTAACAGTGTGCTATTATTTCTTGCGCGATTGTTAATCTATACTGCGCAGGGTGGGAATAACACTGCTGATTAGACAGCAGAACAATGGGTATAATGATGCTTAATGACGCAGTTCAAATGGGCTGCCCTCCAGTTAAATTCAAGCTGTGTTCGATCAGAAAGTTTTACAGAGTTTGCGGGTGTCTTATATTTCAACCCTCTTATACGGCTTTATTTGCTCAAAGGCTGCAAGTTTGGAGGGATGAGTTAGCAACCCAGGAGAGAGCAGTGAGGTCTTAATGAGTTACCTAACTTCACCCGGCAACGCACATCCTCTGATGTAGCACCAGCCCAAGATTTTGAAGGACTTAAATCTAATCCACAGATGGAGGGAGATTTGCAGGTAGACAGGCTGGAATTCTTATTTGATGGCTTTCTTTTTCCAGCCAGAGAGAGATGTCAGCAGCCTCCTTTTTTGCTCAGTGACAGATGGAAAAACCTGCTTTTGTATTTGTTTTTGACCTCAAGTGATAGTAGAAAATATATAGAGGATGTTTTTTTTTTTATGTCAACGTGTTCAAAGATTTCACAAAGTCTCTGTGGAGTTATGGGATAAGTATTGTGTTCCTAGCAAGTTATTTTCTTAATTATTTGATTAATATTTAGTGAAAAATGTCCTTCAAAATTCCCTAGAACTCAAGGTGACATCTTCAAATGTCTTGTTTTGTCTGGACATACTTAGTTTACTATAAAGTAAGACAAAGAAAAGCAGCAAATTCTTATGTTTAAGAAGCTGGAATCAGCAAATGTTTGACATTTTGGCTTGAAAAATTACTCAAGCAATTAATCAGTTATTTTAAGTTGGAACAGTTTTGTTTATTTCAATTGGAGATTAGGCTAGATTTCTGTCGGTTTATTTCACTGGCTTGAAGTGGGTGGGCTCAATTTGGAAAAAAGGTGATGCCACGTATGTGTGAGCACCAATCAGGATTTAAATCAAAATGTAAAGGCAAGGTCACACATCGCCTGCCGAGGCGATAGAGAGCCAAAGTCCCGCCCCTTCTGGCGGATCACCATGGGATTATTATTTCTCCATATTTCGGAAAAAAATATGAACGGTAGTCAACGTTGAGGTACAAATATATTTTTGATCCCTTTTGAATTGCGCCATGAATCACACATATGATGTTTTTCAATTTAAAACATAATTTTGCAAGTCAAGAAAGTCACAGTTTGTTGTGAAACTGTTGAAGTATAATACTGTGATTATATGTAATGAGAAAGACTACACACTCAAAAGTGGCGTAAGTGACGTCTCTCTGTCTGAAGCTACGATGCCTGTGTGTTTCGTACTGGGATGTACTCACATGAGCAACGGGTCTCGCTCGTTCATTCTCTTCCTGGCTGACAAAAAGACCAGGAGTCAGAATAAAACACATCAGGTAAGATAACGTTTCATTTGTGCGTGGACCATAGCAGTTAGCATGGGGTCCACCGGAAGAGGAGGGTCTTTGAAGTTCACCAAAGTTGAACTCCACGAGAATTCGAAGATGCAAATTTGCGTTGCCACTGTATGCGAAAGTTTTTTGTCCCTTTGGTTGCATAGAATGGAAGTTGAACGGGAGATGAATATTCATTTTGTGCATGTGCGACCATGCAGTGTCAATCGAATTTTGATCAAACAACACCTGATAAAAGCCGATTAGCTTTTGAGTTTCTGAGTGTTAATAATCCCTCAGGATGTTTTCCCCAAAACATTACAGCAAATCTGATTGTTGATTTGCTTATTTAGTCCTAAATATTTAAATTTAAAGGTTCTCTATATGATATCCAGAACATTAATATAATGTAGCGGCAAACAACTATTGGCTATGTAAAGATATAGAGGAGTAATGTCTACCTGAGCAGAGAATGAAGTCGCTCTCCCTCTGTGTGTTGTAATCTGAGCTTCTCTGTGCTTTTTTGACAAATGTTCGTGCGGGCACGAACATTTTAGCGTGCCCCACTAACTAGCTCACAGCCGCTGCTCTGCACTGCTCTCATACGGCCATTACAGCTTATAAGGCCTTCCCCAACCGACGGCAACATTGCGGACGAGAAGCACCCACCCTGTAGTTCCCCCCAGGTTAAACCTGTTAGCTCTGTCAGTAGTGTTGCTGTTGTTTTCACTGTTAGCATTGGCCTGTTACCAGGGACTGTGCTTTAAATTTAAAATATGCTGCAATGACCACAAGACAGTGACTGATTCGTGATCTCTATGCTGACTAATTTTTGTTTAGTAAGTAGACAGTTACAGTAGCTTGTTTATCAGAGTTCAGTATGTAAGTTTAAACATAATTGGCTATGTTGAAAAATGTATATACGTTTTGAAGATATCACTTTTTGACATCTATAAGTCACTGCTAACACAACTACTACACGGAAAAAAAATATTTTTTGCGGTGTTTTTCATCATCAAAACTGTTCTAAAAAGTTTACAAGCAATACTATTTTAATTCAAAGCTCAGTCTGCATTACACAAATAATGGGTCTCCGATGACTCCAGGTGTGTACGAATGTTTGGCTTTTAAAGTTTAAAACAACTGTTAAGATCAAGTCTAAAACCTGAAGTGTGTAATCATAAACACGTAAAAAAAATAAATGTTAAAAAAAGGCATTCCTGTAATTATCCCTCAAACTTCCATCTGGTGTTTTTATGCCAGACTCGGAGGGTTGCCTCTTTGAAATCAGTTCAACGATTTTAGAGAATCCGCTAATGTGTGCCCACTTGGGAAATGTGCATTTTTGAGGTAATTACTGATTAATCTTGAAATTAGTTCAGATTATTCCTTCCCCAGCGGATGCGGATGTATCTGTGCCTGAGTATCCTTAAAATAGCCTCACTCACACAGACTGGCAGCGTCGCAGCAGGTGAAGGGATTGGCAAGATTCTTTCATTTGCAATTGCCTGACACATGATTTCTGGGAAAATTGAATTATATTTAATACTCGGAGGTCTGAGTAGTGGAATAAAATATGCAGACGTTAGGATAAGTGAGGTTTTAATATAATATCAGCCTTCAGTTGGAATGCTTATAACGGTAATACCTGCATGCCGCAGCTCGGTACCCTGAAGAAGAGTTTTTCTGCTTCTATCTAGGATGCAACTTAAAAAGTGTTTATTTTTTCATTTTCAAAGGGTGTTACAGGATCACATTTAATAAATCATAACCTCTCAGGGATCATTCACACAGGAATGTGGTGTTAATGGAGGAGACGGAGAGTCTATCTGAGGCGGCGCGGGCCTGTGAATGGCCACCGAGCTGAGGCATGCACCGCACGTTGGGCCTGCCAAGGAAAATAAAGTTCACCAGATCACAGTTCACTCTGGCCCTGTATGTAATCAGTCAGTGGTGGGGCCTGTCTGTCAGCCTCCTGACAGCTGCCTGTGCCGTTAAATGTGCAGAGATCAGTGGTCGTCAGAGCCCTTCGTGTGACAGCCTCTAAACGAGGACTTTAAATTAGTTCCATGGGTGGTGGAGCATTTCGCTTAAGGTAAGCGCTCTCTCTCTACACACACACACACACACACACACACACACACACACACACACACCACAAACCTCTACTTCCATCACCACCTCCCGTTCCTATTCTGCGACTGCCACTGCCAACCAGACTCTGTGATTACATATCATTAATGGCTCCCTTCACCTGATATTCCAGTCTGTCTGTCACAGTGCTTCTGGTGTCCCGCTGTGGACACTAGATGCTCTGCTCACAGGACATCCACTACTATATGTCCAATATCAAAAAGACAACTGGATATTGTCGTGCTGCAGGATGATTTAAGGGATCATTCCTACCTCAGCTCTACTACATACGACTAATTTGCAACAGAAAATACACTCAAACTCCATTTACACTTAGTCACTTCATGCGTCAAAAAAAGTGTAAATGCATCCAAGACGCATTCAAAGCACCTCCGACACATTCTGTCCAGATGGGTGTAAATGCATCTGTCTCTCCAAGACGCACACCAGTGGTGGCTGGTGAATCAAAAAATTGGAGCAGAGGAAGACCAACCCATGGAGTCATGATATTTTACACTAGTTGGCTATTTATCTCTTTCTCATGTTCAATGTCAAATTAAGCAGTAAAACAATGGCTTACAAGATTTCTTTAAGGTGTTCTATTTGATATCCAGAGCATTAATATAGCAGCAAACAACTATTTGCAATGTGAAGATATAGAGGAGTGATGTCTAACTGAGCAAGAGGCGAAAGAAGTCACTCTCCCTCTGTGTTTTGTAATCAGAGCTTCTCTGTGCTTTGTTGACATCGCCAGGCTGGCCGCGCGTGCTTTTATTGTAAGTTCGTGCATGTGAACGTGCCCAAACTGGCCAGCTCATGGCCGTCACTCTGCACTGTTCTCATACAGTGGTTACAGCTGATAACGGCGTCCGAAATGACAGTATCGTCGCGGAAGCGTAGCCCCTAACCTCCAGTTCCCCCTCAGGTAAACACTGTTATGTCTGTCAGCACTTTCACCATTGTTAGCACTGTTAGCTGCAAGCCACTGGTCCCTGATGGGGAGAGCCGTTGAGAGGCAATAGAAATGCTCCCAACATCGCATTGAGCTCTTGTAAAAATAATCGCTGCAGTGCAGGCTCTGGATGGGAATGAACCCTATGTGTGCGTAATATGTCATTAGAAGCCTCTGAGTCCAACGAGGGGTGCCGATGCCACGCCGCCAATCCAAATCTACTCTCACTGTTAGCTCAACTGTCCTTCAGCGCTGCTACAACAAGCTAACTGTAGCGTTGGCTGACGCAAGTAGCTAGATAATGCTTGCTAAAAAAAGTGAAACGTAAAAGCCCTAACCCTAACCCTTAACCGTTGAAAAAATGACATTTGGTTTGTTTGAAATGGCCTAAATAAAGTGGCATTTTTTTTTTTTTTAACTGTTGTGTTTTTCTAAGCATTCTTTACTGCTCCTGTTGAAATAAAATAATTGTTGATTATTTAACTGCAAAGTAGTAATGTGTTTTTGATACCTTCACTTTTTTTGCATTAAATCGTATCGGGATGTTTGCTGAAATTGATTGGATGTGGCACAGCCCTAACTAGAAATATTTCCACCAGCCGCCACTGGATTTGGTAATGTTTTATTTCAACCAATTACTCTTTTTCATATTTTGGTCTCCCTCTTGCCTCTCAAAAACAGAGGAGGAGCAACTTCCTCTATCCAGTTGCATACGTAACAACTATAAGAAGACTGTGGAAATGCGCTCACTGTATGATTTTCTTGATCAATCCTCTGTTCTTGTGATAACGGCAGCTAAAGTTGCACATTGTGGATTTTAAAGTTTTTACTATCTGATGCTTTTTATAACTCTGTAATTATGTTTTGCCACTTGATTGTTGGTTGTTTCACCTGAGACACGTTGTTCTTATACTCCGGTTGTGCGGTTGTTTGACTTTGAATGTTTTTTGTTTTCAGGTCTCCCTTGACAAAGAGACGTTGATTTCAGTGAGACTACCTGATTAAATAAAGTTACTGTCAACAAATGCAATGTGAGTGGAGCACAACGAAGGAGAAATAAAGAAAGAGATGTAAAAAAGGGAAACATTACCTCCTTTTCTGTTCCTCTAGTTTAAAAGCCTAATTCTTGTGACCCTAAAAAGCATCTTTTTCCATGACAAACCAGCAAAGCAATCTTAAGAATGGATGCTCCCGTCATCATTAATCCTGTGCAAATTTCTTTAAAATCTAACCCCAAGTGCTCTCCATAATCTAGGATTACATCGGGTAGAGAAGGAAAAAGAGGCAATCAATCTTCTTTAAAGGTTTTAATCCTTTATGAAATAGACTGGATTATTTCCTTGGGTTAGGCTTTATGGCCGCCATTTAATTCCCCTGGAGTTTCAGTGCCAGCTCCATGCGTTCGCCTCTCTCCCCGGCTCCCTCTCGCTCTCCGCCAGGGGATCCTTGATTTATAGATATCATTTGACCTGTTAAGGCAACAGTCTGCCAAAAGTCCAAGATTAAGTGCCAATGTCTGGGCTGACAGGGGTTCCTGCTGCTAATTTTACATGATCTATGGGGCTAATACCTGCTCTCCATCCACCCCTCCACGTTCTGTAGGGGGTCAGTGAGAAACTGCCTATACTTCAAACCATCAAGCAATTATTAGAGCCCGTTTTGGCACCCGGCTGGAAAACCTAGAAAGAGAATTTTAGTCGATGTTACAGATGCCCTCCAAGAATGACTTTGCAGGGGGATATAACAGGTGTACCTCCTCCACAGTTTCAAAGTGTCTCCTACAGTATGTGCACATTCTTCAAACTGTCTCCATACATTGCTGTGGACTGCTACAGTGAATCCACGTATGTGGTGCCACAGAAATACAGTGTGAGAGAGGATAGGCAAGAGAGAGAGGGGGAGAGCGATAACAGTGTCCCAATTTAAGAGCTGTCTCCTTCGAAATCCACATATTAAGATAGAATATGCTGTAATGAGTTGACAGCGTTGTCCCATTTCGGAGGTGGAATCTTTTCGCCCCACTACATTTACCTGACAACTTCAGTTACTAGTTACTTTGCAGACTTAGAATATTAATACAGAATGTAACCAACTAATCAATTAATATATTATTACAGGTTAAACTACCCAGCAGTATTTAAAATGAATGAAATTAGCTCCATCTTTACCAGCTTCAACATTAAAGTGATTGCACATTAATACATCACTAATTATGAATCCAGTGATGTAATAGGTTTTATTCTGAAACTGGACATTCTGCATTATGAGTACTTTTACCTTTGGTACTTTATGTTTAATTTGATACCAATACTTTTGAATACAGGTATACTTGTAACTAAGGATGCATAATATATATCGGTTCGATAAATTATCGGCCGATAATGGGTAATATATATTATTATGTATTATTCCGATAACTAAATTGCATCCGATAAATCAAAGCCAAATTGCTTGTGTTTAATATGTTGACATGATTTGACTCGCAGTCAGAAACACCGGTGAAATACACTTAGCAGATGTATTAATTTCCAGATAGGCATATTAGTTGTTTACTTTGACATAACCACCACAGTTATAAAGTAGAGCATGGATTTAATGCGGTATTTTACTGGCGGTAACTTTATAAGTTAGTTTGGCAAACTACAATGACAGAGTGGTTCCTTTCTTGTAGGCTGTCCGCTCGTCGACTCCAGAGAAGTGAGAGTTCAGTTAGTATATCCGGCATCCAGCAGCAAAACTGAACTGCAGTCAAAGAGCCGTGGCCTGCAAAGGCCCGCTGCAGACGACATGCTCGACTCGCAGAGCCCTGAAACCTCGCCCCCACTGCTGCACAGAGCGCTGTTCGCTTGTTTATTCCAAGTTTCTACATTTTAAACCTGATTTGACAGATTATGTCAAAGCATTTAATTTGAGTACTTAGGCAAATTTCCTTATAAAAGCCAAAGTATGTTTGTGAAGTTTTTTGATGTGCTTTACTAGAGAAGCAAAAAGTTTTGTCGAGAGCCGGAGGCGAGACGAAATTTGACGGAGGCGGCCACCTCATAATTCAGGAAAAACCATGAACACCTGTGTCAGTCATGAAGAATAGAGACACACAAGAACAACTTTCAGCGAGTACCCCGAAGCAACGTATGTTTACGTTCAAGTGACAAAGCCCTCTAGCAGCCGTGGTAATTATGATGGCAGCAAATGGTAGATGGCAAATGGACTGCATTTATATAGCGCTTTTCTACCTTACCGGGCAAAGTGTTTTACAATTTGCCTCTCATTCATACACAAATGCAGTGCTGCCATGCAAACTCGCTGGCCTGTCCTTCGGGAGCAACTTGGGGTTCTTGGGGATTAAAGGACGATCTACCTTCTGAGCTACAGCCGCCCTTCCTCCTCTGAAGGGGAAATCATCAATCATCATTATATAGCATCAAACTCCATGTTGGGAAAAGGTCGAGGTGTATAGATGGGTCAAAAATATGTTTAATTTGGAGGACTTTTTGGATGGATGGGATAGAAGAAGAGATACAAATGTAACTGTAAATGTAACTGCAGTTCTCTAAATGAGTTCTCCGTGAACGAGAATCATGTTGTGTTGATAGACTAACTTTTAGAGCTCCACTTAACTACGTGTTAAATTAACTGGCATTCTCTAGACCTGCTAATTAATACAGTGTGTGTACACAAATGTAAACAACGGGAGAGGACTGGAGTCAGGTCTACCAACATTAAGCGCAGAACCAGAATAGCTGTACTGGTGTAATGGGAGACAACACAGACATTTAAAAACACCTTGACGAGATAAAATTCAGCTCCAAATTTTGTCAAAGGGTGGGAGGCAGAAGCACTTTGAAGAACTGAGAGGATTTTCTCTCCTGCAAGACTTCTGAGGCATATTACACTGTGAGGTGATTAACATTCCCACTCATTAAACATGTATGCAGGGATCAGTTCAAACCTCTGTATTAAACACTACCGTGCTGCAAAGAAATGGAGAAAAGTGTTTGTCAAATTGCAGTGGTGGAAGAAGTATTCACATCCTAGACTTAAGTAAAAGTATTAATACCACACTTTAAAGTCCTACATTGAAAATGTTACTTAAGTAAAAGTATGTAAGTATAATCAGGAAAATGTAGTTAAAGTATTAAAAGTACTCAATGCAGAAAAAAAGGTGCTGTGACACCTTCACAATACTTGTTTTGTCCAACCAATAGTCCACAATTTAAAATGATTAGAAACGCATGAAAATAATTAAAAGGAAAACCAAATCTTTACATTTGAAGCTTTTTGCATGAAAATTACTTAAATTAATCGACTAAATGATTACTCAACTAATCGTTTCAGCTGTACTTGTATATTGTTAGGTACAGTAGTTTAATTTGTAACAAAACATAATATTTTATAAACTCATCGTATGTTTTATTTGCAAAAAATGTAATTTGTAAAGTAACTAAAGCTCTCTGATAAATGTAAAGGAGTAAAAAGTACAATATACTGTATCCCTCAAGTAAAGTACAAGTATCTTAAATTTAACTTCAGTACTTGAGTAAATGTGCATTAGTTACATTTCACAACTGTCAAATTATATAAAAAACAACATGAAGAATCTTTCCCTCTTGTCTTATCTCCAGAGATTTTACTCACGCCTACATCTAAAAGTCAGCTGCAATAATCACCAAATAAATTGCTCAGGTTAAACATCAAAAGAAAACTTGGCGGGATCATTTGCATAACAGTTTTACTTGATAACAACTTCCTGTGTTGCTGTGGGCTGCCACAAAACCTTTCTCAATGTGTGAGCTGCTGGGAGTGATCATACATGCTATCTTCATCTACAGTGAAAATATCTTGTCTCAGCTCAGCTCCCCTTCAATTAAAATATATGTCCATGTCTTCACAACAATGTTAATGCAAAAACACACCAGAGCAGCGGCGGCGACCTGCCATGCAATGTCTATGGAAAGCTGTGGTGGCCACGCCGAGCTCAGAAAGGTGATTCTGTGGCGAAGTGCCAGAGAATACCCACAGCCAATCAATAAACAGTCCTGTCCTGTGAGTCCTGTGACATGTTGACCTATGTTAAAATTAATTTATTCCCACCTAAAATACATGATTACACCTACCATCTGCAGAAAAAACGTAATTATAGCAAATAAGTCCTAAACTTTTGCTGTTCTATCCCTGAAAAAGTCTGTATCGATATGTTGTCTTTTACAACTATAGTAGCATGTTGTCAAAAAGCCATGACCGTTACCATGGCTTTTGAGGCTGTACTTAGACACAGCTGTGCTTGGAGCTAAATGCTAATGTCAGCATCATAGACTCTATATAAGAAATGGACGAAGTCACCGTGACGTCATTTATTGGTTTGTGGACTACCGTTTTGAAGCCTTGAGTTCAGCATTTTGGCCGTCGCAATCTTGTTTTTTTGCAATCAGAAGTGAAACAAGAGGGTGGAGCTAAGTACAACTGAATGCTGAATAAGACATTTTTAGGCAACCAAAAATGTTAAATTAACTTTCATGAACTGAAAACATACTGTGAAAGGGTTAAAGTTGTAAGACAAAAAAACAGACAACTCCAAGACCGGACAACGCCGTGGTAGCGACCTGTCAATCACAAGGTAGCCATGCCCTAAAGCATCCCCTGCTTTATGGTCTACTTGACTCTAAATGGGACCATAATTTACTAAATGAACATCATGCTGTATTGAAGAAGACTTGAAACTAGCAATTGAGACCATAAACTCATGTTAACAATGTTTACTGAGGTAATAAATAAAGAGAGAAGTAGGGTCATTTTTTCATAGACTTCTATACAATCAGACTTCTTTTTGCAACCAGAGGAGTCGCCCCCTGCTGGCTATTTGAAAGAATGCAAGTTTAAGGCACTTCCATGTTGGCTTCACTTTTAAGAACAGGGAGTAGCCCACTGGTCAGCATGCTATAATAAATGCTCATAATAAAAAGGCTGACATGCTGATGTTCAAGTAATGTAAATAAATATATAAAGACAATATTCCTGATACTTGTTTTAAATGTTAAATAATAAGATACAATAGTTTAGGAAGGGGGTTATTAATGTAATCTAAAAATCTTATTTGTAAATATTCCCATAGAACCTGTAAGGTATTTTTATTTCGCTTATACAATTTGAGAACAAAAAAATATGAATATATAGATATGAGTATATCATTATTATTTTTTTTGGATTCAAACCCCGGGCCGCTGCGGTAAGGACTTAGCCTTGGTACATGGGGTGCCCGCTCTACCAGATGATCTAGCGCTGTGCCCCGATATGTGTATATTATAAGAGAAAAAGTCAGTTCACCTGTAAATGTATTCACTATTTAGCTCTGGTGGTGTGCAACCATGCAACCATTTTAATTTAATCTGGGTGAAGTGACCCTTTAAACCTGCCTCGAGGCAAACTTGGCTCATCTGCGACATGATGAAAAAGAAAAGTAATAGGTGTGTTCAATATGTGCTGTTGTCACTTAATTCTTTTGTGGTGGAGGACATTATGGTTCAATTAATTTCCATAAACTAGGCTATATCTTCCATGTGAGTTAATGCTCATTTCATTGCTGCCTAAGGATTACAGCGGTATAGTCTACTGCAAATTAATGTGCAATTTAGTTTGATTAAGCACAAGTCTTGCACAAGTAATCTGTCAATACAGTATACTCTATATGTGTGAGTAATCATGATTAATTTAAACTGTCACAAAAGAGCCAATACATCTGAAAAATAAGATAAAAAAATTATATTTCAGCGTGTTTTACAGCGTTTCACAAGACACTGCACAGAGAGAGATAAATAGGAGAGATTTTCCACATTATTTATTCTGTTGACATCTCATGACAATAGCACCTTAGAAAACCACTGAAGCTTAATGTTAATGACTTGCTGTAAATCCATTAAAATCTCTTCATAACAACTGGGCTCTCTTTTATGAAAATCCAGTAGGCCTATCTCTAAAGAGCATATTGGAGAAAAGCTGTCACACAGTGGGACCACAGGGAGCGGCTGCGAAGTGTTTAAGTAGCTCTGCATTATGCTGCCGTATCCAATTTATAAAGATGGCTATAGAACAGCAGATCCATCTCTACCGCAACGATTCCCTGCAGTCCTCACACACAGAAATGCACATATACTTTTCTTTTCACCAACACACGCGAAGATCCTAAGACAATGTCAAATGTCGCTATATGAGGTCAAAATGCTGACTTTTAGCTTTAATTTGAGGGCGTTTACATCAATACTGGTTGTGACTTATTATACACAAAATAACTGGAAGATTTCTGCTCGTGTGTCCTGCCATCCTACCTGTATGTAGAAAAAGAGCAGTATAGAGTTGATTCTATAGTGTGACATTTGTATTTAGAGTCATTTGTTGTAGTGTTGTCACGATACTTCGATATAAAACCTTAAAAAATATCAATATTTGATATCATTTTTATACCTCGGGGAAAAATGGACTGAAAATTGAGGGCATAACATTTTAGATTTTTATTAAATGATAAATAGCGGTGTGTGTGCATCAACTCTGTTGGAGAGAAGAGAGCAGAAAGTTCAGCTGGTCCCACTGTATCGATACAGCAGAAAATGAGTATTGAAACTGTAATATTCTGTATCGATCAGAGGTCGCGTTAATCGAATATTTGCTGATTCAGCTGCCCTGCTGGTGCAGGAGGAGTGCATGCTGCGGGATTTCCTCCAGGTGAAGCAAGTGCTTGCTGGATCGGGAAATCCCACGTTCAGAGAGTCTGGTGATTACAGTCTCCCATGTGGCTGCGGGTTCAGCCTTCAGAACTAAATGAAATGAAGACACAAGACACAAGATGCCTACTCCTGCTAAGCCTCAAAAATAGAAAGGCAAGGTTACACAAAAGTGCTAGAGGAAAACTTTTAGAGTTGTGGGCAGATTTGACAAAGCTCAACCTGTCCCCCAGTGACCAAAAGATGAAAGAGTGGGCAAGAAAAAATAAGAAACAGCTTGTGATTTTAGGCACATTAGGTTATCCGTCAAACTTATTGGCTGTGGTGTTTTGGCTTGGCCATGCAGACTGCCAGTGGTCATTGGAGGGTCATTGATCATTGACCACTGCTGTTGGCAGTAGCAGAATGTATACAGGAGGATCTATACAGAAATACCTTGTAAAATCAGATGCAAGCAAATGCATCAAATCTCATCGGATACTTCATCTTGCAGCAGGACAATAAACACACAGCCAAACCAGCCACTGAAAACTTTTTAAAGTGCCGAATAGTTCAACATTTCACTTGACAAAAAACATTGAAACAAACAGGAAGTGAAGATGGCTGCAGTTCAGGCCTGATGCAGCATCACCAAGCAAGATAACAAGCATCTGTTGATGTTTACAGGTTGTAGATAGGTGGGTGATAAATCGATTTAGGTTTGATTTAGGAAATCAATTTACTTTAACTGGTAATTACGGTACGGAACTGCCACCGTTTCCCTGAGCTCCCATAGTTCATAGTAAATGCACAAGTTCTCTTTAGACACAGGTAAAATATCAACATGGCAGCATGTTTGTTCCCAAAAAAGGCACAATCTCCTCAGCAACGCCAAACAAAACACTGTCTGTTGTAACGTTTGTCTAAAGTCTGTGGCAAATAAAAGCAGCAGCACGACATGCTAGATATCTGGAATGTGCCTGCAAGACGTTGCCGAGCGTCGGCTAGCCTCTTGGCTCGCATCTTTGAGCAGTTCACACATGATGCTCAAGCGCCAATGTGTGAGCGGCGAACCAACGCAGATTTGCCTCTGATCTGGGGCTTTTGTCGGCAAGCTCTAAAAACTGTCGGGGAGCAGAAAATCAGGGCTAAAGTCATGTAGTGTGAAGGAGCTATAAGACGAGGACGAACTGTTGGCATTGCTCCACCGTTGTCGTGGATGTGAATGGAAACACATCCAACATGCTAACACACATTCACTGTAATCTGGCCAAGAAATACCTCCCCATCGCAAGTGCAAAATGCCACAGGGGCATGCACAATAACTTATGCTTAATCTTGTTTATTAAAGTGTTTTTTCTTCAGGGATTCATTCATTCATTATCTGTAACCGCTTATCCTATTCAGGGTCGTGGAGGGGGTGGAGCCGATCCCAGCTGACATTGGGCGAAAGTGGGGTACACCCTGGACAGGTTGCCAGACTATCACAGGGTCACGCTCACATTCACACCTACGGGCAATTTAGAGTCAACTATTGACCTAACCTGCATGTCTTTGGACTGTGGGAGGAAACCGGAGAACCCGAGAAAGAAAAATGAATTTGCGTTAATGCGTTATTATCGTATTAACTTTGACAGCTCTAGTACAAAGTGATTGTGAAAAACTACAATTGTCAACACTATCTTTCCAACTTTCATTCACAGCCTAATGGGTTATGGTGTTAACAGGGTGGATGTGAGTATATATATAGAGAGAGTGGAGGGTGTGAGAGAAGATGAAGAGCCCAGCGAGCCGGCTCTTGGACCCAATATCTCTGCGATAGACACAGATTTCCACACAAAATCCAGATTGAGCCTCGTTGGCTGGGGATCCCTTTGATATGAGAACAGGGCTAATCCCTCTAGTTCTGGCTGCTGCCATGTCTTCATCCTCCCAACCAGGTGCCCTTTCATTAACCTTTGACTCGCACTCGCACTGTGTTTGAAGAGGCTGGTATTAAACTGGCTTATCCTAGATTGCTGCTGCTGCAGCAGTGAGAGGAGTTGCTCCGTTTCTCACAGGTCTTTCCAGGTGCTGAATAGTACAAGAGTAACATTATGTAACCTTCAGTTACCAGCTGGCCCAGGCTGCTCTCCACTGCCCCCTCCGTGGCAGGGCAACAAACTGTTGAGCTCAAATAACATGCTACATCTATGAAAAGTCAGTAGACAAGTTTACAACTCTCATTGTGACCCTGGCTGAAACCCTGATGTGAAGTTGTTTCTTGCTTAACCATGACCAAAACCATAACAAACTTTAAATTAGTGTTTCTACTGGAGTTTTCCCCACAATTTGGCCCGTGTCAATAAGTCCTTGTCTCTAACAATTAAGTTGCAGCTGCAGCTTCAAACAGGTGACAGAGAAATATAAAAGCAACAATTTAAGATTACAAAAATGGACTGCTGGCAGAAATGTTCTCATGTGTTTTTGTCATACAGTTTGTACGTTTGTCACATCTTCCACCACGCAAGGATGGCTTCACTCGGAGGATGGTCACAGTATTTTTGTGTGTCATGAAATTTCATGAGACTGTGTCCTGAATTTAAATTTACCTGAACTAGTGACACTTCAATACTAACTTTAGATTTTCCAGTAACAGCAGCAAAGTTCATTTTAACGCAGGCTGATGGTGTCCTGCAGAGACACAGATTTTGACTCCTGATGATGGCCCACTCAGAGGGTTGAGCGAGCAATATGACGGTATATGACGGTATCTATCGTGAGACAAAAATGTTTTTACCAAACTGTTTCTACCGAGGTATAGATCCCTTTAATATCTATGAATGTATTAGTCCACTGTGAGCATTGCTGCAAATCAATGAGCAGGTTGCTTTAAATTGAATTACATTATAAATGCTGGATTAACTAAGAAAAGATTTTTGTTATTCGGGCTGTTCTCATACGCCGTTCGTAGCTATATCCACGAAAAGTTAATGCGCTGCAATTTGTGTAATATCCATGAAACCAATTTCTATGTAATCCACGTAATGGTGAACCAGGAAGTATAAAGAGTGATAAACACCGCATAGGGAGGAAGTCAGGGTAGATGAGTGGGTCAAAAAACTGAACTAGACTTTCACCCAGGACACCGGTGTTCGTACCCAGTGTGAAACCAGAAGTCAACGTTGGTTTATTGGTCACATAACTTCCGTACTTAAGTTATGTCACTTCCGGAGTTATTTTAACCCAAACCACAACCTTTTCCTAAACCAAACTAAGTAGTTTTGTTGCCTAAACATAAATAAATAGTTTCCTGTGAAGACGGAAGTTTATTTTGAAAAGACAGTATGCATCTAACAAGCAGAAATTGACACGTGCGTCACATGTTGTTGGACATTCGTAGGAAAATAACCTTTCGTAAGATATCATATGAACCATGGTAACACAACGAGGATACGTTGTGTTACTCAATTGATTTTCCAGAAATTTTACTATTGAATGATTACATAAATATACCGTGATAGAGGATTTTATATTATTGCCCACTCCTACAATGAGTGAACAATGAAGCTCTGAGAAGAACTGTGACCTCAGTCCAATTAAAGTTCAAATTAAAATGTAATGCAATTTCATAATTTATGCTTGGATAATCACAATTGAAGAAAATAACCATTGCATAATGCAGCATTATATTATAATTCAACTAGAAAGTCCACTGTTGTGGCTGGATGTTTTGTTTTCATGTTGCATGCTATAAGAGGATAGAAGAGATTTGCACTTTGAAACTTTTGTGAAAATTGAGTCAGAGCAAAAAAAAATAAAGTCCCAGTGAAAATGTTCATCGTTTTCTCTTTTTCTGTACTTTGTAGTTGTTGTAAGACAAAGCTGCAGTGGATCTGCCTGAAGAAAAAAAAGCCTACACGGTGCAGGAACATCATTAAACTCAAGTGTTTTTAATTTTTGTCCAATGATCTGTTTTCATTTCCTGCCATCCTTGGAGAATACGTTTGAACTCACACAATGAGTCAGACAGTAATCTGAAACCTCAGCAGATGTGTATAATCAGCTGCTCACTTTGAAAAGGGAACAGGGTGGACATTGAGCACTGGTCCCTGAAATTACAATTTTGTTGTTCAATTATCCATGATGCCACAGAATGATACATCTTGGCCAGAGGCCCATGTGGTCAGCGGCCTCCTGAGAGAGCTGCCTCCCCTTCACTCCTCTGCTGCTGGGAATCATATCAGTGAGTGGAAGTGCTCCGTGAATGACAGAACATCTGAGGAAATTTACAGTGATATGACATGTGCAATGATTTTAGATGAACTTCCTGCACGGTCAAATGATTTACCAAAAGGGGAATCATCAGCTCAGCCATACAGCACACAGCATTAGTAACCAGCTGTGCATGAACTTATGGCCATTAAGATAATAAGACCATTCATTTTGTTACACTGTGGGCATGTATGTGAAAAAGGGCAGGACCCGAATGTTTGGTGGCATTTCTGAAACCAGCTCAAGAACTTCATGTGTGTTTCACTGTAGGGGAATAGGGTAAAAATTATAACTGATAGATATCACCATGAAACTTCATCAGTTTACTTTTACATTACGATAACTATTTTTTGTCTGATTAAAATGTGGTCAGAATGAAAATAATGAGAATGTTTATTAGTACCAAGTGTTAAAACAAAGGCCTATGATCTGATGTGATCATCCAGATACAAATCACATCTTAATACCAGGTGTAAATGGGGTCTAAAAGCCCGGATCTCTCTGCTGCATCGATTTTGACCGTTTTTTAATGCGTCTCTCCAAAGTCCCCCTGACTTCATGGACTTGCAACCAAAATTGCTGGAGTAACCCTTGAGGGGCCGTTCACATGCTGCGTCTAGAAAGCATGGAAAACGCCAGCCGTGCTGCTCTTTTTTTCTCTCAAATGTGCTTGGGAGGTTGTGTGCCTGTCGTGCCTGCCATTACTAAGCAACCAAAACCTGCATGTTGCGATTACGATGATGATGAAGTTGCGGTAATTTAGCGGAAAGCCTCACTGACTAAACTAAACAAAGTCAAAACAAAGATAAATTAATAAATATATCGGCCTAATAGGAGATGATTTTCAAGTGAGAGTTTTCTAAAGAAAGAACCAAAGCTGTGTCCGAAATCCCTCACTACTCACTGTATAGTGGACTATTAGTCAGTTCGCCTTTTTGTAGTGCTGTCCGAATGTATAGTAAGAATTGTTATACCCTATATAGTAAACTCAAAGTATCCCACAATGCATCGTGAATAGTAGTGGACAACGATGTTCACTAACCAAGCTCTATATACCATCGTGCATTGCGCTGAAGGAAAAACAGCACATCACAAAACAAACGGCCACAAAGTACTGTGTATTTATTAATTTGGGAAATATGCTTGTTGCCCCCACATTCACAATGGCCGTTAATTCTTACCTTTCACAATAAAAGCCCTAGACATGTACGCTGCATCACTGCTTTCCAAGGGTACTTAAATTCACTCAGAGCATTTTGCTGAGAGACAACTCAACAAAATAGCTTACATACCTCTATGTATTTATCACACACAAAAATACATGCCAGTATTTATTACGGATGGTCTACCAGCAGATGTTGATCTTGTACATTTTAATTGTGCAACAGCAACAATGTAATTAACGGCGCAGAGAAAATGACCCGAGTAGTGTCCAAAAGTGTTTTTTTCTTGGGCTGTCAATCGATTAAAATATTTAATCGTGATTAATTGCAAATTGGACGCACATTTTATCTGTTCAAAATGTACCTTAAAGGGAGATTTGTCAAGTATTTAATACACACCTCAACATGGGAGTGGGCGAATATGCTGCTTTATGTAAATGTATGTATATATTAATCATTGGAAATCACTTAACAACACAAAACAATGACAAATATTATCCAGAAACCCTCACTGGTACTGCATCTAGCATAAAAACAACAGGCAACAACAGTTGTCAGTGTGTCAGTGTGCTGACTTGACTATGACTTGCCCCAAACTGCATGTGATTATCATAAAGTGGGCATGTCTGTAAAGGGGAGACTCGTGGTTACCCATAGAACCCATTTACGTTCACATATCTTGAGGTTAGATATGTGAACGTAAACATGTGAACATATTTGAAAATGGCCATGCCAGTTTTTCCTCGCCAAAATGTAGTGTAAGTTTGGAACATTATTTAGCCTCCTTTGCCACAAGCTCGTCTGACATGGTCGGTACCAACTGATTGATTCTTTAAGTTTTCTAGTTTCATATGATACCAGTATCTTCACTCTAGCTTTAAAACTGAACCCCTACGAGGTAGAAATTGCAAGTTACGTTAATGTGTTAAAGAAAATAGTGGCATTAAAATGAATTTGCGTTAACATTGTATTATTGAGTCAATGTTGACAGCCCTAGTTTTTTTTCATTTTGCCGATGAGCTCACTTAACAGTCCTCTACATAGAACTCCCTGGATCGTGAGTAGGGAGTAGTGAATGAGTGTAATGTTGCGTAGGGTCATTCTTCCAAACATCATTAAAGTGAGGCAAATGGCCAAAATCACATTCAGGGCTAATGCGTGTACTTAGCTAATCTACATTTCAAAATGAATGCTGTGAACAGAAAAACACACACTTCATATTGTCTCTTATTTTCAAATGTACCAACTCTGTGGATTTCATGATGGGCTCCATTTGTATGTGCAGAAACACACTGTATCGGTGAAACTGGTACTAAAAGAGCTGCAGCACTTGTAACACGATCACAATCAGTCCATCTACAAGTAATAGCACTCTGTCTTTCTAAGAGATAGATGATCTCCTCTTTTCACGGTAGAGTTCAATAAGAAAAGGCTGATCTACCCGGAGGCGAATCTGTACTCATCAACTCAACACAGTTTCTCTCTCTCTCTCTCTCGCGTGCGCTTTCGCTCTCTCTCTGTGGAGGCAATGACACACAAGTGCATTCAATACTATGTTTTACTGACTGAGTCAGTGATGTATCATTTATACATTATCACATAGATGGAGAAAATTATGTCACATGTAAATTGGCCGCCGACGACGACTAAAGTGCACTAAATATTTCATAAAAAAAACTGGTTCCCAAGGTGCTTTTCCTAATTATATTTTAAGACAATGTGATGATTTTGCAATACAAATCTTACTACTGTCAAGTGACTAAATTATCATTAAAGTTAAATTGAATACAAGTCACTTTTGTAACATTTTTACAATGTCCATGAGCGAATGTTCCTGTCATTCACTTGAAAAATAATGTATTAGATCAGAGAAAAAGCCAACATAAAATATGTTGATATTTTGCTCATAGAAATGACTAAAAAAGTCACACATGTGGGTGTGTGTTGTATAATCATTACTGGAAACTGAGTGGATCATGCCTCCACAGGTCCACATATGTCTGTTTAGCGTCGTCTGGAAACTGCTTGACATCCTCCTGGATCCACCTTCTCAGATATGTTCACGTTATATGTATATCTTTCACGACGGCATCACCCGAATGTGTTGATTAGCGGAACGGAACAAAAACAGACTGGGTGGCGAGTCCTTCTCTTCAAAGTGTTCAGGCAGCTTCCCACTGCAGATTCACACTGTGCCAAAGTAATAACTAATGCTATAAGAGTGTTTATTGCTGCATGTGCGACCACACTCGATCGTAAACAACACCGGATTAAAGCATATGGTCAAAGTGTTTTGAGCTCCACTACAATGTGTCTACATCTGTGTATTTCAGTCAGTCCGTTGTGCCTGCCCTGTATGAATGAGGGCAGTCTTACAAATGAATACTTTAGTGATCCCCAGGGGGAAACTTGGTAACATTTACTTTACATTATAGACATTTCTGCAAATTATTTTTGTGATTTATTTATCTTTTGTTGACAATATGTCAGTGCCTTAGCTGTTAACGTAAGAATTATGGCCAATGAGCAACTGCAGAATGTCATACTTTTCAAAATAAATGAAAAAAAGTATTTTTTTACCGAACCGTGACCCCAAAAATTGAGGTACATACCAAACCGTCAGTTTTGTGTACCTTTGCACCCCTAAAGAAAAGCAATGGAAATACTCTTTTTTTTTTTTTAAATAATACTTTTAGTTTGAAATGTGCTCTTGTAGAAAAAAAATCATCAGTATTGTGGAATATTTGTAGAGTTCTTTCACATATTCAAATATATTATTAATATCTGCCTTCCATTTATTTTCCAGCGCTAGCAGCGAAGTGCTTGTAAAGAGCATGATAGGATTACAGCCAGAGTGGGACAGCGAGGCAGCTTAAAGGGCAAAGGTCATTCGGATGAACCGTTAGAGCTGGAAGGGTTGAAATCAGTCCCAGATTTAAAGTAAATACATTAACATCTCGACACATTCAGGCTGAGAGATGCGAAATAAGAAAGGGGAAGACATAAAACTGAGAAGACCCGTCTCTCCCTTTCTAAGCTTCCCTCCGTCTGTCCGTCTGTCCGTCTGTCTGTCTGCCTCCTCTCACCTCCCCTGTGGCATCAGTGGCCATAGCAGTGTGGCAGCTTGTGTGTAACACCTGCACCTGTCCATCACTGCTCGGTTTCTGGAAGTGTGCGCCAAGCTGCTGCCCAAAGGCTACGTCCACCCATGGGTGGTTTTCACTCTGACAATGAGAAAGAGAGGTATTTTTTTCATTTAATCTAACCTGAAAACAATTACATAAAACAATTTTATTTTAATGGGATTTTTAGGGTGCCTATTTAACATCTGGCAACAACACTGAAAAGTAGCCTTTGGCGCATTTACAATAATGTTTATTAATGTGCTTTGTCCATGTGAAATGAACCAGTAAAAATAGTAAAAAATAAATAACCTTTCATATTCTGGTGTGCATACCAAATAATTGTTCAACTGGCCTGCTTTGTAAATAATGCAAAATGCAGAGATGAAAACATATGAGCTGTAATATGTGATTGCTTTGAGAGCTATCCTACAATAATAACTCACAATAGGCCTTATCTATAAAGCGTGACAAGAGCAAATTTGTGCCTAAATAAACATTCCTTGCCATTTCCACATCATCTTATATTGAACAGGTAGACCATCAATTTTGACGAGATAAACGTTTGATAAATTACAAATTGTATGCATACGTTACTGAACACTTTATAAATGAAACCAAATAACTGCATTCGGGCGGAGTTAACAGGCCATCTCATACTTTTCATTTCCTCTTGTCAGTAAAACAAACAGAATGTACGCTCGCCTTTCATGTTAGATTCAATGCTATGAGTAGGCGACAATTATCAGAACAATATGAACATTCAGGCTCCCTCATGTGGCTCAAAGGCGTATTGCAGATATAAATGTTAAAGGTCTTATTGACAACATTTTCATGTTCATGTTTTTTAAAAGAAATACATCCACAGAGCTTTCAGAAAGGCACCAAATAAAAGTGGCTTTTCCTGAAAAAAAAAAAAATTATGATTGTAAATTAATCATTTTACAAATTTTGCCGTGTTTTGTTTATGTCTGTGGAAGATATCAGACGTTTGGCTTTCACTTCTAACAAGGCTTGTGAGCCAATAGTAAAACAACGTTGGTATATGGGTCGTCGGTTAGTGTAAAAAAAAAAAAGATAAATGACTGAGATTGACGGTAAGTGCCTGGCAACCACTTGTTGTGAAGTAAATGCAATGGAACGGGGGAGGGCAAATGCAACATCTAGTGGCTGAATATTATCAATAGCACCTTTAAATAAAAGACATTGGACGAAATTCAGCAAATTTATTTGGCAACCCTAATAAAGTATCCTATGACCCACCTATGGGTCGTGACCCAGTCTTTGGGAATGATTGCTGTCAGCAGTGTATGGAATTATAGTTGTTTCTGAGTGCGTGATGGGAAAGTCTGATCACATTGAAAGAATTTTGCATGCACATAAATTATATTTTGTATGGACATGGTGCTGAGGGACTGAGACTGTGAGCAAGTGTTTCAAGGGATTGGGAGTGCACAAACGGTGTTATTATTGTGTCTATCAAAGCAAGACTAAAGACAAAAGAAAGGGATATCAACAGCAATGCCTAACAGTAGCAACAAATGAATAAACAACGTGATTATCTTGAGTATTCTACGAATGTAATAACTTAATGCTGTGCACCTAGCTTTGCACCATGGGACTGAAAGCATCTGCACTTACAGATCAGCTGTGCCTGCCATCTGCTCCTTCATCTCCTGTGATGAGTTTTTGTTTTTTTTCCTGGATGCTCAGCCTCAGGCTAGATGTTTCAATGTAGACTCCTCAACAAGATGAGTGACAATGTTTGGGGCATAAACTTGTCCATGTGCGGTGGATGAAGGTGGTACTAGCGATACACTTTGCTGACTCGAGTAAAAAAAGTTGCATTATAGCTTCAGCTCATTGACAAATGCTACTGTGGGTTTACATTATAAAGTGCTACCGTGCGTTTTCAATACACTTCATTTTGCTTTATGTCATTTGTTTGTTTTGGTTTTCTATCTCCGTTTGCTTTTATGGCATCTTTAAGTTTCTTGGAGGGAGGAGAAATAATTTGTTTTGCTTATGACTCTGTGTGTGTGAGGTGCAGTTGGAAAGAAATCACATAAAGTCAACAGAACCTCAGATACGATGATACAGCTACTTCACTGAAAGAAATGTTGCAGCTGTTTGGTCAAGATAAAATATTTTCCACACAAAAAATGTTGAGGTGCAAAAGCTTAGCATACAGCGGTCAATACACACAGTGTGTATAAAATAAAACTCCAACTGGACACTCAAATAGCCACTTCACAACTCATTTTAGATCTCATAGCTATCTGTACAGTAAATATACAATTGGAATAAATAATAGATATATGACAAATCAATCATAACACAGGGGGGGCATCGAAGTTGCAACAAAACCACTGATAGCAAAGGATTATGGGAAATAATACAATGATAAATTGGATGTATGAGTATGTGCATGTTCTTTCGAGTTTATAATTAAGCACACATTAACCCTATGAGACCCGCAGGATCACGGGCAATCCCGATCAATTTGTCTCTCTTTCAGAGGCTGTAGCAGGTTCAGTTTTAGAGCTAGAGTGAAGTTACAGATATCATATGAAACTAGAAAACCTAAGGAATCCATTGGTATCAACTTATGGGTACCCGCGAGTCTCCCCTTTACAGATACCCACTTTATGATAATCCCATGCAGTCTGGGGCAAAATCCATGCATTTTTTTTGCATGCTGTATAAATGTGTTATTTTTGCACATTCTTAAATGATGTATTTTAATATTTCTGCGTACTGGGGTCCCTAAACAGTCTTGGAATTACATACATTGGGTATGACTGGAAAGCTGAGACTGGATCAGTGAAGGTAGGGATTCTGGGTATTGAAGTCACTGTCACTGCTTTTAATGTTAAAAAAAATACATTTCAGGTTGTGGAAATGAAACGCTACGTTACCGGCGGGTATTGATGTTAAAACGAGAGTTGGATATGTAACTATGGTTGTATGAATTATGAATGA
This sequence comes from Sebastiscus albofasciatus, assembly GCA_916701655.1. Taxonomy (NCBI): domain Eukaryota; kingdom Metazoa; phylum Chordata; class Actinopteri; order Perciformes; family Sebastidae; genus Sebastiscus; species Sebastiscus albofasciatus. The sequence goes on along the minus strand of CAKAOI010053154.1, from coordinate 184,694 downwards.
CCGCAAGATGCACATCTAGACATTACAATGTCTGAAAGATAAAGGGACACTGGAACAAAGACCTGACCGAGCTATAAGAATTTGTGTTGAAGCTAAAACAGGGTGTTAAGTTGCTCTTTAAACGTACACTAGACATCTAAAACTGCATCAGATGGCATCAAAACCACAGAATCAGATTCTTCTGTCTCTATAAGATGCAGTGACTTGTGTAAGGGAAGATGGATATATTTTTTGATGAAGTTTGGCCAGTGTCTTGACATTTGAAAAAAACAATTCCATACACCCATTCCCAGAGGACCAATTTGAAAGAAGCAGAGGGTTGCCTTGTGACATGCTGACATGCTTAATGTCTGTGAGAAGTGACAAACAATATTCACACGAGTGCTCTAAGGGACCGACGTTCTCTCTGCCTGACATTTCGCCATCCCATCTAATTGATAAGCATTTCAGTGGGGCATACACCCTTATTCTGCTCCCAGACAACGGCTGACAAGTCTATGGGTTGTGACCAAAGAACGAAACAACCCTTTAAACCTTCCAGCATATGAGGCTGTTCCCATATGTCGTGGATGATTTATCAGACTAATTCGGATGTGATGGTCACAGTTATAAAGCATAAAGGAGCATACAGAAGTGAATGCGCTGTCCTTTCTGGGGGAAACAGCAGCATTCACAGCTGTATCCAGTGGGCCATATACTTGGAAGGAAGCCTTTAAAAAGAGAACTGTATATTTTAATCTTTGAAAATCTTTCCCTCTGGCACAGAAATCCTCTCAGTGCTCTCTCCCATCGTCTCTGCTTCACTGGGGCATATGATGGGAGAGGTTTCAGCAGTGTCCCAAGGTAGCCGATCTTTGAGAGATGACAGGCCACAAGTTCCATTTTTATTATGATTTATTCGAGCCAGCCAGTTTTCTGTAATGGAAATTCATTTGAATCAACGCCCCTTTGCAGAGCCAGTTGGGAACCGTACTGGCCAACTGTGAGCCGGGAGACACGAACACCAGCCCCATTTGGCAAAATGAAAGAAACCGTTATTAATGCAAACATTCACCGAGCATGAACATTTGAAAACGTGTCTCAAGCCCCATTTCCAGCTTTGTGGGCTATTTCATGTCCACCTCATACTGTAGTAGGATTTTTATTTTAGTTTTGACTTGGGCTGTCGAAGTTAACAGGATAATAACGTGCAAATTTGTTTTAATGCCATTCATTTCTTTAACGCATTAATGCAACTTGCAATTTTTGGGTTGTAGCAGCTCAGATTTAAAGCTAGAGAAAAGATACTGGTAACATATGAAAATAGGAAACCCAAGGAACCCATCGGTACAAACCATGTCATACTAGCTTGTTAAGGAGGCTGAATAACGCTCCAAACTTTTAAATTTAGGTGAGAATCGAGTAGAAACGAGTACCCACAACTCTCCCCTTTACAGACATGCCCACTTTATGATAATCACATGCAGTTTTGGGGCAAGTCATAGTCAAGTCAGCACACTGACACACTGACAGCTGTTGTTGTGTGTTGGGCTGCAGTTTGCCATGTTATCATTTGAGCATATTTCTTATGCTAAATAGTAAATATATACATATATTTGTATAAAACAAGCATATTTTCCCACTCAAGAGTATCAAATACTTGACAAATCTCCCTGTAAGGTACATTTTGAACAGATACAAAAGTGCATTCATTTGTGATTAATCACAATTAACTATGGACAATCTTGTAATTAATCGCAATTAAATATTTTCATCGATTGACAGCCCTAGTTTTGACGTTTCTGACCAGTTACATTAAAGAAGTAATTTTTTTTCTAAATTTAATATTTATTACAATTCTTTTGCTGTTTTACAGGATGTCTGTTGATTTTCTCTTCTTTTCTCTCGATGCACAGATATTGTGTCAGGATGACATATTAGCTACATCACCTCTGGGGAGAAAAAGCTATTGAGAGACTTTCAGATCTCTTAGCTTTGTTTAAGATTAGCAAAGTGTTTGGGAGATAACCCTGTCAAACATGGAAAATATACACAGCACTGTGTGACTAACATAGTTGTCAGTGTGAATGCAGATCTTAGATACATTCGATTTCAATTTTCAAAGATTACCACCAGACACTAACCCTTCAGAGAAAAAGGTGCGAACGTGTGAATGCTACAGAGCAGCAGTGGTGGTCAATTTTTTTATGTGTTTTAAAAGTTAGAATTCAACATTTTCATGAAATTAAATCCCATTATTAATGCTATTTATGGTCGGCATTTTTTTCAGCAATAGCCATTCAATGTATTTACAATCTGTTATTACCTCTTTAGTAGTTTTCATTGTTAGAGTCCGTCATTGCCAAAAAAGATTTAAAATGCCTTTAAACAGACAAGAAAAGATAACTAACTTTACTGTTGTGTGGAAAACTACTCACGTCGTATGCAGCATGACATCAGATCACAGTTGCCGTTATTTATGACTTCTTTATTAAGAATGGGATGAGTTTGTTTGTCTGCACAGTAAACAGACACACTGGTTGCTCTTGTGTTGTATTTCTGACAAAGTAGCTGCTCAAGGAGTGTTTGCTTATAGTTACCACTAGCAACCACAAGTGTCGCCAACCGTCAACCAGGACTGAAGTCTTGAGGATTAAATATACTGTGGCTCAACATAAGACTAATGCTCATGTTATGTTACACATTTCTGAAGTTCTCACTGGCAGAATATTAGTTTCTCAACAAAAAATTTTAGGGACCACTTTGTTGATTTTTTAGTCGGATCAAGTTACTTAAGAAAAACTAAACTAGAACTGATGATGCCACAGACCGGATCTGCAGGCTCTTTGCAGCTGTGGCCTGCAAAAGAACATGTGCAGTAAGTACAATTTATGTGCCAGACAAACCCACACAGTGACTTCTACTAGATGCTGGTCGGAGCTAAAAAGGATGGATGTTTGAAAATGTGATTACTTTAAATTTAACCGCTCTGTCACAGTGACAGCTGCTCCATCCTTCTCTGCTTCCAGTTCTCCTGCCGACTGCTGTGTTTGTATCAGTCTGCGGTTTGTGGACGTGTCTAGAAGGTAACACGCAAATTGCAAAATCTGATTGAAGATCTGCAAAAACTCGCTGCCCGACGACCTATTCTAACCTTAACTATTTGAGGTCAATGCCTAACCTTAAAGCTGCAGTAGGCAGTATATTTTTGGCATCATTGGGCAGAAATTCCATAATAACCTTTCAGCATATTGTAATTCAAGTGTTCTGAGAGAAAACTAGACTTCTGCTCCTCCTCATGGATCTGTTTTCAGGCTTTAGAAAATCGAACCCCTGACGGGAGACTTTGACCAATCACAAGTCATTTCATTGAGAGAGCTGGCTCTCTGTGCTCCGGTGTGAGCGGTGGTTTCATCCCTAAATCGAATCATATTATTGAACCAAATCTGGTATGTATGAAGTGTATTAGTGATAGACAATGCCGCCTTTTTTTTGGTATTGTTACTTTGGCTTCATCTGAAATCGCATACCATGTACTACACAACAAATATGTGTGCTATCGTTCAACATACTTTTGTGTGAATAAACAGCAGTTTGTATCTTTTTGTACGTACTGAACTGTAATTTACGTCGTCACTTCCTGACAGCCTCCTTGTCGGATGGAGCCGTGTAACCATGGTAACCGATGCCAAACTCATGAGACCAAAATGACGGTTTGTGAGAAGTCTGAATTAATTTAAAATAAATATTTCCGCCTAGCAAAGTGAAATCATATACATACAGTTGAATTGAAGCATTATTGACATTACAGAGCTGTCCTTCAATGCCTGTTACGAATGGTGTTGTCATAACCGCATTGCATTGTGGGATAATTATGCCGTGTCCAGCATTGAATACTATAATATTTCACCGGAAATAGTATGCAATTTGTGTACTGTTGGTTTTATACTAAGGTTTCAGATATACTAAATAATCTCACATACTGATTTAGTGTACTAAATAGCATGTTTGTATGGAATTTCGGACGCAACCTTTATGTATTTTTGTATTGATGCTGTGTTTTGTTTTGTTTTATGCACCTGACCAATACATTTCTTTGTTTGGATAATAAAGATAAATCCAATTTGACAGATTTGATTTTGCATTCTAAGGAATTTCTTTTCATTTCACAGCGTGACTGTGTCTAAACTTATGATCTACTGTTCAGCTGTGACTTTTTTTAGATTAGAAGTCATAATTCTTGATTTTAGAGTTGAACGTTTTATTATTTTTGGATTCAATTATCTTTCATCATGCAATGCTGCTGTCACAGTGATACTTCACCCTGTCTGGTGTCCCTTTCATGCAAATGTACACGTGTAACACAGCCATTAGAAACCCTGTTAGCATTGCTAAGAATGTTCAGGTTTTCCTGCAGAAATGTACTTTTGTTAACAAGGTTTCTGTAATCCCCTTTCCTAATTTGCAGAAACGGGGTACTTGTTAACATGACATTAAAGAAAACTGAAGATACCCCGTGCACAGCAGTGCTTCTATTCTCTCCAGTGCTTCTCTCCAGTGCTTCTCTCCAGGGTGCAGCTGGCTCATGGTATACCACAGCAAACAAATGAAATCATAAGAAATGAAAATTTCAGTGCACACCAGGGTACTGGCTTAGACACGATTTTATTGGCAAACTATATTAATTTCTTTTTGTATTTTTTTTATGTAATTTGTGAATAAAATAGTGTCTGCCAGTACCCTGGTGTGCGCTGGAATTGTTATTTCTCATGATTTCATTTTGTTTGATGACATTTAAGAAATCAGGTTACTCTAAAAAGCCAACAGTTATCTGGCTAATTGTGTGCATGTTCAATCACTGACTGTCTATGTTACCTTGCTGCAATGATATCTCAGTCTCAGGTACAGTGGGCAACTGCGGGGTCTGAAAAGTGAAGCCAATGCGAAAGTGCCTTAAAGTTGCGTTCTCTCTAATAGCCAGCAGGGGGCGACTCCTCTGGTTGCAAAAAGAAGTCTGTTTGTATAGAGATCTATGAGAAAATTAGCCTACTTCTCACTTGATTTATTACCTCAGTAAACATTGTAAACATGAGTTTATGGTCTCAATCGCTAGTTTCAAGTCTTCTTCAATACAGCATGATGTTCATTTAGTAAATTATGGTCCCATTTAGAGTCAAATAGACCATAAAGCAGGGTATGCTTTAGGGCGTGGCTACCTTGTCATTGACAGGTCGTTAGCACGGTGTTGTCCGGTCTGGGAGTTGTCCGTGTTTTCATCTTAGAACTTTAACCCTTTCACAGTGTGTTTTCAGTTCATGAAAGTTTATGATAACCTTTTTGCTTGCCTAAAAATGTCTTATTTAGTGTTCAGTTGTACTTAGCTCCACCCTCATGTGTAACTTCTGGTTGCAAAAAAACAACATGGCAACAGCCAAATACCAAGATGGTGATGGTCAAAATGTCGAACTCGAGGCTTCAAAACAGTAGTCCACAAACTAATGGGTGACCTCACGGTGACTACGTCCACTTCTTATATACAGTCTATGCTAAGGTATTGAGTAGTATAACCAGCATGCAAGTAACCTCTTTTTATACTGTATTTGCCATATATGTGTCACCATTTAGGTCCGGCTATGTATTTCCCCATTGGCTAACAGATGCATACTTAAAATCCTAATTTAACAATCCTTTCCTTACGCCCCGATCAGACTGGGCCGGGGACAGCGTTTTGTAATATCGAATCGCAATACATATCAAATCAGCACTAAAGTATCGTGATCGCATCGGATCAGGAGATACAGTAGGTGTATATATATACATATCATACCTTATTTTCAAAATGCAGAGTAAGGAGTAAGTGTGTCTCTCTCTGTCCCTTTACAAAAGAACTGCTCAGCTGAACCTCAAAGCTGAGCTCAAATATGGAGCTTGTGTTCTGCACCATTTCAGGCCCTCAGGTGCTGTCTGTGTCGGTGTCCACGGAGTCTGGATTCAGTGTCAGCGGCAGTGAGACATCAGCGCTTAGGGCCGTCATAAGCCTCTCCGTAAATGTCAAGTGACAAAATGTGAACTCTAGGCGGCATAAAGAGGGACAACCCTTTAAAGAATGACTTTGTATAGATGTGACAAATGTATCATCACAGTGTCACAGGGTTCATCCATAATTCAGTGCTTGTGTGTGTGTATAAAAAAAGGAGATAGTATGATGTGCCAAGGACAGGAGACATCTGGAGGGAGACAAAGTGAGGCGGTGAGTAGAGTACAACCTGGACGTGTTTCAGCGGTTATGGAGGACATATTTTATGCTTGGACTTTGAACACTTCACTCTCTGACGTTCTGTCTGTTGATGTAAGACTATTCCAGTGTGTGTGTGTGTGTGTGTGTGTGTGTGTGTGTGCGTGCGTGCATGCATACTGTTTATGCTCTTGTGCGTATGGCCAAAGAGAGACGAATATTAAAAATGATTTCTGTCGCTCACAAACTGATGTTTTCCTGAGCGAGAGAGGAGGCGTCGTCTGCCAGCTTGGCTGAGCGTACGCTGTCATGTTCTTGACTGGGATGTCAATCACACTCGCTGTATAAATTCACTGCGCTCGCCGACTGCCTGTGGAGCTCTGAGGAGATGCTCTTCATTTCTGGGTTCAGTTGCCGCCAAATACAGTACAGTACAACAGACAACGACATTGGATTCTAACGGCATATGGTGTTATTAATTATAACTATTTCAATTTATAATTCCTCTGAGCAAAGACAAAGAAAAATCACTGAGCATAACTTAATATTTCAATAACTTCTATTCAAAGAATATCAATTATAGGTGCTCTACTTGATCGAGAGTCTGTGTATTCAGGCATATAAGCTTTCGCCCACATAAGCCGCAAACTGAATTATATGTTCAATACGCCAATAATACGTATCACTCTTTTTGACAGTTTATGCGGTTTAAGTGGCAGAGGATATGAAAAGCAAATGATAGAGAAATACATGAATAAAACATTGGCATTGGAAAACATATAGATAGGGTGGATATGTCTTATGTAAATATGCAAAACAAATATCATTCCAGGGTATATACATAAATGGAATCGTCTCTAAGACTAGGCAGCGCGAGGATATGCTTTGAGAATGGAAATCTCATTAGTTTGATATCAAATAAAAGCAGTCATCTGGAGGGAATGGCACCGACACTGCAGTGAGGGAGCACACGACACAGAGGGAGAGTGAAATTTGTCTTTGAAGTCAATGGTATTTACAGAAGAAATTTTGGGCTATTTCAAGCTGTTTTCGTCCTGAAAAGGCAGCGTGTGTAATCCCGCAAAAGTTTGCTTCACATGTGCAGAAAAAGGGGGAACAACATGTGTGTGTTTTCGCCCTTACAACCTTCAGCCATCACGTTTTTGTTGCACTGTTCTCCGCAACACATTTCACATCAGCTGCATGTGTAAGATCCACTAACCTGGAGGTGATTTACAACTACAGCGCAGCATCCCCCATGAAATATAATTGTTACGGCATTATTCCAAATGAGCATTTGACTAATGACAAATCATGTGTTAGCCACCAGATCTTTGTTTACTGCCGCGATATCATTCGTCCAGTCAGTGGGGGATATGATCAAATAACATGCAAATTATTATTTTTTTTTTCTGACATACAATCATAATTACAAATTACATTTGCATGATGTAGATTCATATTTAATTGTCTCGCAGCCTCATTGGCGACATGTCCCTGCTGATGACAAAGCCGTCTGACTGATCGAGCTTAATGAGGTAAACCGTGGCAGTTAATCTGTACAAAAACATTTACACAAGACGAGTTCATGCAGATGAGCAGATTAGAATCAATAATTACGTCAGATCAAACAAGTGATTATCAAAGAGATATCATTAGCTTTTTGGGTCATCCGTTCTGAATTCATTTCAGACCACTTAGTAGCAATGATGATGAAGGAAGGACTTCATTACTGGCACTTATTTGACTCAAATATCTCCCTGCACTAATGCACATTCATAACCTTGACTGTTAAAAACCTTTAAAGCTTCAGTAGGGAGAATGTTTTTGGCATCATTGGGCAAAAAATACATTATAACCTTTCAGCATTTTGTAGTTCAAGTGTTCTGAGAGAAAACCAGACTTCTGCACCTCCTCATGGCTCTGTTTACAGGCTTTAAAAAACGGTAGACTTTAGCCAAATACTAGGTCATTTCAGAGAGAGAGCGTTGCTATTGGCTGTTCATTCAACGGAGGCAGCTGTCTGATCTCTGCTCAAACGGTCAAATAAGGCAGCACTGATCAAATATGAATCAATATTCTGTTATTCAATATTCCTCAAATATTTTCAGAAGCATCGTGTAGTGTACTGTTTAGCTGTAAAATGAGAATGTTTGCTCTGGCTGGTGGGCGGTGCTTGGTATTTCCTCAACCGATCTCAACATGGCTGCCAGGTCACAAACTTTCTCATTTTACAGCTAAACAGTACACTACAAGATGTTTCTGAAAACATTTTAGGCAATAAATTGGCATTACAGTAACAGAATATTGATTCATATTTAATCAGCACTGCCTAGTTTGACTGTTTGGTTGGAGTTTGCAAGTGATTGACAGCCGGCTCTCATAGACGGTAGCTGGACAGCAGATCCGAGGTCAGCTCTGATCGGTTGTTTTCCTCCGGTCTGTGAAATCTTGCAGATGCCATTAGGAGCACCGGAGGACACCAGAGGACACCAGAGGACACCGGAGGACACCGGAGGACACCGGAGGCACATGATTTTTTTTCAGATTACCTGTCTCATACTGTCAGGATATAGTGATCGTTTTATAATAATATATTTTTTTAATCATATTCGTTCCAACTTTCAAAGAACGAACCCTCTAGTATGAATGTTTGAAAGCTGCTGTATGTGTTTTTGTGCCTTTATGTTTCAGATTCTGCTTCCTGTTTAAGTTTTATATTTTATGAGCTGTATTGGAATTTGTATGTCTAAATCCATTTCATGTCTGTAAAATGTAATATGAGCAATCCTATGGTTCCCAGGAGGACACAGGAAGGACAAGAGGTTTTCTGTTCAAGTCTCTTATAATGAGTATTCATCAGTTCTGTAAATTACATAAAAAGGTCCAGCTTGCTGTTGTGGTATAGCTTCAGGATATTGCCTGGTCTCGTGTAATACATTATTCACCCCGCTACAACCCTGACATGCATCTAAATGACGAGTGCATCTATTTATTTATTAATCAAAAATACTGTATACATCGAACTTCAATAAAAGGTTCTCTATCCATTCCTGAGACCGCCACTACATCATGATCATCGTCATCACCGCCACCAGCAGCTAACAGCGGCAGCCACATCATCCACTATGATATAAAAAGCCCAAAATGGGGCGTGTTGTCAGAGCCCATGATGGATTCAGGGGGCAACGCTGAATGTTGATCAAGGTGAGGCATGGAGGAGGCCCTGCTTGTCAGGGACCCGCCAGCATCCCCAGGCAATCTCTGCAGTCAGGAGATGGAAAGAGCAGCGCTCTGAAATCCATCATGTGCCACCTACGAACGGAGCATTGATAGAGAGGAGCCGCTGTCCCCCAAGTAACAACATGTGAATGGACTTGGGATTTCACAGCTTGTGGCACAATTTCAGCAGGAATAATGAATTAATGGTGCATGTTTGCTGATGCTGAATAACTTAACCTTTTTTTTGCTATAGAAATAGAAAAAAAAGGACAAACTATATATTAGCTGAGGGTTCGATCTATATTGTAATATCTCTGACATACTGTAATATTGTATGCTTTAAGCAAACAGACTTTTTTAAGGGAATAATTCACTCAACAATGAACATTTTAGCAAACTCCATGATTTATGGAAACTTCTGTCACGTTCTGTTACGTGTTGTATGAGGATCCCTTGAAACATTAAATCAAAATAAATTGAAACTACACACAGAAACATCTTCATAATTTACATTATAATCACTCTCATTAGATACCACTTTGTCTGATTTATTTGCTGTTTTTACTGATGCTGAGACACAAACATATTAGTACTGAACGAAGACTCATATCACAGGATACCAACAGCAGGATGTTGCAATGTGTTTAAATCGCTGCATTGAATGAGTGAAGAAGCTTCAATGTTCTTTTAGTAGCTCAATATTATTAAAGAGCAAGAATGTAGTCTTGTATATGTGTGTGTGTATGTGTGTGTATATATACACATTAATGCAAATTCATTTTAATGCCACTAATTTCTTTAAAGCCTTAAGGCAAATTGCGATTTTTAATTAACCTCTTAAAAATCCAACGGCCGCTATTTGATCTTTCAGTGGTCGTAGCGGGCTCAGTTTTAAATCTAGAGTGAAGATACTGGCATCATATGAAATAAAATCATATGAGGTTAAATAACCCCTGTGCTGGTTACTTTCTGGACAATATTTTGTGTTTTTAATTCATTCATCCATTATCTGTAACCGCTTATCCTATTCAGAGTTGTGGGGTGCTGGAGACGATCCCAGCTGACATTGGGCGAAGGCGGGGTACACCCTGGATTCGTCTACTATACTATCACAGGGCTGACACATAGAGAAAGACAACCATTCACGCCACATTCACACCTACAGGTAATTTAGAGTCAACAATTAACCTAACCTGCACGTCTTTGGACTTTGGCCGGAGAACCCAAAGAAAACCCACGCTACACGCCGCCACCATGCAGCCCATCAGCGTTGTTAATTAATTTTCAATAATAAATATAGACATACAGTTAGGGGTGTGATGAAATATCATGCCGCGAAATATCGCGATATAAAAACATGACGATATGCATCATCGAGTCGAAAAATGTAATCTTGATATCAGAGCATAATAGGTACTACGTACATACGGGCTCCGGTGCTAAAGCTGCGGCCTCTTCCTGCTGCTCTGCAAGGCCTATGGAAGGAGGCTGAGTATGCGTCATATCTTTGGGGTACAACACATGCACAGTAACATTTGGTCTGCCCTCGCCGAAATTGAACCAATCGCAACACACTTGTAGCTCAGTTACATGTGTCATACCCCATACCCCAAGAGCTGTGTCCGCCCGTGACCCAGCCTCCTTCAAAAGTTCTTGCTGCTCTGTTTTCGGAGCTCCACACACATCAACACACACAGCGCAGTCAGTGAACAGCTGATCAGAGAGGCCGCGGTGGAGACGAGTTGACGCTACGCTCGTTGCTGTAAGTTCGTACAATGAAGCTTTGCAAGTGTAAAGCCAAGATACATTATTACACCTGCTCAACAAACATAAACACGATGAAACGGTTAAACATAATCCCGCACATAATCCCGATTAATTGCAAATTAATTTTTTTATCTGCTCAAAATGTACCTTGCTTGCAATATGCTTGCTTTATGCAAATGCATGTATATATTTATTATTGGAAATCAATTAACAACACAAAACAATGACTAATATTGTCCAGAAACCCTCACAGGTACTGCATTAACATAAAAATATGCTCAAATCATAACATGGCAAACTGCAGCCCAACAGGCAACAACAGCTGTCAGTGTGTCAGTGTGCTGACTTGACTATGACTTGCTCCAAACTGCATGTGATTATCATAAAGTGGGCATGTCTGTAAAGGGGAGACTCTTGGGAAGATAGATATTAATGTACTGTATGCTGAAAGTATTGGAAATGTTATATTCCTTTAAAGTGTGAGTCCACAGAGAAGATTTTTTCATATCTGCTACCTAAGCATTGTTTAGTGAATGTGATGTATTCACTAAATGCACCGCATTCAATATCTCCAGATGCAATCTAAAGTCTTAACACTTTCTCAGCCTTAAACGAAGACACCCGGTGCAGATCGTCTGGGCTTGGGCTCGGCAGCAGCAGATGACAGGCCCTGTGAATATTCAGCACAATTACAGTACGTGAAATATCATGCAGATGGAACAAACCCAGATCAAAGCATGTAATTAACCATCAGAGGACAGTTTCCAGTGAGGGAGGAGAGCCAGAGATTAAGGGAGTTGGTGAGGATTGCGTCGATCATGGCTGCATGAAAAGCAAGGTGCTCTGCTCTGCAGCAGCTGCTCCAATACTAGGTTTGTGTGTGTGTGTGTGTGTGTGTGTAAGGTACAGATGTGTATCTGTACAGGTACACACTTGGCTTGTTTTCAAATATCTGTGTGAATAATTTTTCCAATGCTCAACAGAAAATAAAGACATTTCAAGGGCTAAAATATTTTTCTTTTCAGTCATAAATTATCAAATGCAGTGCTGCTAAATTTCCCAGGTGAGCTGAGCAATGAGTGACTCATTTCCTGCATAAAAAACCTCTATACTCACTTGGTTTGAAAACATAAACCAGGAGAGAGAGAGAGAGAGAGAGAGAGAGAGAGAGAGAAATTCACGTCAGGCTTGGGACTGGTGCTCAAGGTTGCGGTTGTCAATAGAGTCACAGCATTGTTAGGCAAAGGAGCCAGCCAGAAATAGCATGGAGTCCAAACCATTGTCATGAAAGTCGTCTCCATTTCCCATGGGTCGCAGAGAGATAGAGATCTGAGAGGCAGCGCCTTGATAAAGATCACAGATTGACTGGGAAGCCTCCCCCGGGATTTAATTGAAGTCAAACCAAGTCACAACATCTTGGATCTAAAAGATGACCCAAGCAATGCTCAATTTTTCATTCTCTATCAGTATGCCTCGCCCCCCACCATACCATACTTTAGCGTGTTTATTTATTGAAATACACAATGTCCATGAAATTAGTTTGAAGGATTCCTTCCAGGCTGCAGCCTCCTGATTGATCTGATGACTGGAAACTCCAGTAGTTCAATGATAAATCTCGACTGTTACTCTACAGTAAGTTGAGTTTTGCTTTTCTAGTTCTATGTGAATATATAACATACAGATTGATAATGCACTATATGATGATAAAAAAAAAAAAGAAGAACGGTGATGACTTTTACACCGTGTTCTAACTGGATGTGACGCGAGTGAGCGTCAGTGACAAAATCAGCTTGATTGCATTGTTTTCTATTGGAGTGTCCTAACTGGCTGCGCACGTTTAAGTTTAGATAAAATGACACTTTGAGCACAAGCACTGACGCTCGCAGTTATGTGCGTAGTGTCCACAAATGAAAAATGATTACAAGATACCTGGTGTCAAGAAACGGAACAGCCACCTCACTAATGATTAAAACAAAACACAAAGAACAAAAGAGACAACTATGGAAACTATGGGAAATATGAGCCGTCACAACAGTATTTCACGAGTGACAAATTTCACGCCACTATCTCGTAACACAGACTTTGATGACATCATTAGGGGTAATTTTCTAAGACTTTAGAAAGCTCCCTCCAGAGCCACACAGGACATTTTATAACTGTTTTCATATTTAAAAAGTAGCCCTTTAAAATAAAACCTATTTGATAATTTCAAGGCATTGCGATTCTTATCATGAATCATATGTTATCGTGAATGCTTTAATGTGCATTGTGCTTGCATGCATTGAACTGATGGTTTAATTTGTGATTTACAGTATGTTGCATGGCATCTGTTCACTGTATCATTTGGCACCTTTCATCTTGTATACAGACTTATTCTTCTATTACTCCAATGACTTCCTCCCCCACTGGGGGTCCTAACACCTGTCTCTGCTCAGGCTTTGCTCTGACAGTTATGCCTCCTTCATCCATCGACATTGTCAGACAAAGTAAAGCCTGACAGTCATTCAGGCATGTATTACTGCCGCCACGTATTCACTCCCTAATCTTAATTACCGACTGTAATACAGCACGAGCCTGCTTGGACCCATCCAGCTCGGGTTCAAGTGTGTCCTTATGGCGGGACGAGGCTCCTGTTGTCTCCGAGCGGAGCTGTCAGGTTGGGACAAGGAGTCGGTGATTGATGCGTTTCCCAGAGTGGCGGATTGTTCCGCTGAGTTGCCTCATGCACCAATAATGACACATGATGGAAACCCCTGTCAGCGAGCCATGATAGGAAATGAAGATGGATAGCGTCTTGGATGGGAAGTGATTTTGTCGAGCAGGAAGTTAAGAACGTTTTTGTAGTGATAATCTCGCACAATAACCGCCTGCAGTGCAGCATTTTGAGGCACTGAGGACATACATTTTTCAAATACGTTTTAATTTAGAAAAGTATAAAAAAAAGTATAAGTTTTCAATAGCATACATTGTCATTATTTCTATATTTTGCTGTTGATATGCTCGCATATTGCAGTTCCCAGTGAGAGCGTGAGAGCCAAGTTTAGCATGTTTTAGTTCAATAAGTAAGCACAATCTGTATTTTATGTAGGTGAGATAAATAAGTGATTTCATTGAATAAGTTAATTCATAGTAATTAATATGTTAAAAGGTTAAAAGTAATTTAATGATCATTTGATTTAATTCATCTCGATGTAATGTCTTTGTGTGTTACTTTGTAAAGGCAACACTGTATAAGCTTTCTGTTAGACCGGTAAGTAGGTTACCGTCGCTTTAAGAGAAATAGGCTTCTTGTGCTCATAGAGGTAAAAACAGTGGTTTGTTCAGTTGAGGCTCAAGTTAAGGACCGAGCCACACGGTTTTCTTACCGTAGTACAGTTTGCTAATTAGGTGAACTTAGCTTTGAATACTCCTGTAAGAAGATACTACAAAACTGCGGAATAAAGATTTTTGTTTTTATCCTTTTTTACAACGGAGTCCTGTGGAAGTTTTTCCTTCTCAAGTAAATGTACACGAGTAAATCCAAGGTGACCGTTGAGCTTGAACCCCCCACGGAGAGGATTGATTGTAAAAATAAAAGCTCGACATAAGCGAATACATAAAAAGGTGGTTTTAAAATAGGTCTATATGAAGACAACATAATGCACAGCGGTCTGTAGTAGCGGATTAATAAGCTTGCTTTAGGTTTAGCACGCCTGTCACAAACATTTTTTTTATATTTATAGGATTAATCATGTTTTTCATCATTAATGGATTACTCTTCCATCTGTTTTACATGCTTGTCACCGTCACACACATTTCTACCCATTATGAAAGCCCAAGAGCCTGAGGTGCTAATCATCACGTGGGCAACTCCTGCACAAACCGCAGCATGCAGCAGCAAAAGGACGATTAAAACTATCTCAGATGTTTTTCATCACCGTCGTTATCTTTTAACATTCTCGCGGATGACACATTTGAGTCAAAAATTGTCTTTTAGGTTTAGTGAAATGAATCACTGTGTAGCCACAGCTCACTGAGTACAGCGCGAGTGCACAGTGTGTGCTCGAGTTGGCCTTGTCGTTGGAAAACACAGCTAGCGCCCTCCTCCTTTACAGCTCTAGTCTCTTCACTTGAGCTGGGTGATTTTAATTTGTCAAAACTGTTTACCAGCATGCCTCCAAGGCTATTACTGGTATGTCATGAGGGAGCAGATAGGTAATGAAAAGCATACAAATGGCAGATGAAAAAAAGCATTGCTGAGAAGGGGGAGAGGGGTTGGGTGGATAATGTAGGTGGATCTTTCATGCAGAAGGAGGCCGGCAGTGATTTATTATTCCATCTTTTCTTGAGAATCAATTATGCTAAAATGCTAATCGGGGACCATTATGAATTTCTCAATTTGTTATGAATAATTCAAATATTTATTGGGCGTGGGTAGACATCTCAAACAACTTTGTCCTTAGCACAATGCATAACCTACGCAACCTAATGAGGGGATGTCTGATTGTCCTCCTTTGACGCACGCCTTTCTTGTCAGGGGGGATGATTCACCTTTTCCTAGTTCAATACCAATAAAAGGGCTGACCCGTCTGTCCTCGGATGCTTCAAACTACATCCAGCTCCACACAATTCCACAAATAAAACCCCATTCGCTGGCACAGTGATGCAGCCATGAGGAGGGTACAGTGTGCCAGGGAAGAGGGAGAGGAGGAGGAGGAGGAGGAGGAGGAGGAGGAGAGGTGTCACTGGCCAGAGAAGTAATGAGGCCACACAGACACAAGGCTGACAAGGACACGTCTGGCTGGCTGTCGTCATTTAAGTCCCACAGAGCGGACCACCACACAGTCAACCCGCATTAATGTCACACTGGCCCATCATGGGGAATTAATTACACACCTGTTAATGACAGGCCACTGGAACGCTTCCCTCTAATATCCATCTGGGTGCGATACCTGATCACATGTCGGTACGGTAGTTGCTACTACTCATAATCCAAACACACACCAATGTCCCTGTGATCACGCTAACTACCGCAACATATGCCGTTTCTGCAGATGCTTTTATCTGAAGAGCCACTGTAGCATGACTGCATACATTTTCAGCATGGACGCTCCAGCAGGGGATCAAAACCTCTCATAAGAACAGCAAAAACATGACCTTCTAGCAACTGAGCTGCACATTAGGGCTGTAACTCATGATAATATACACTGTCAATTAATCTGATTATTATTTTACCAATTCATTGATTTTTTAGACTTTAAAATGGGAGAAAACTTAAGTTTAAATCCCACCACAATGTTCCAGGGTGGCATCTTAGCTTGTTTGTAGAGCTTTAAATGATTACTCAAACAAAACTAATGGGCAATTTTGATAAATCAATTAATTATTCATGCCATTTTTTAAAGCAAAAATGGCACATATTCAATCTCTCCAGCTACTCTAGTTTGTGGTTTCCATTATAGCTGCAACAATTAATAGATTAGTTGTCAACTATTAAATGAATTGCCAACTATTTTGATAATTGATTGATTGGTTTGAGTCATTTCATAAAAAAAAGAAAAAGTTCTAAACATATTCTGATTCCAGCTTCTTAAATGTAAATATTTCCTCGGCTATTTACTCCTCTATGACAATAAACTGAATATCTTTCCATTACCATTCCTTACCATTTTCTGACATTTTATAGACTAACAACGAATCGATTAATCAAGAAAGTAATCGTTATTTGCAGACCTAGTTTCCATTGTGTTTTATGATCGTAATTTGAATATCTTTTGGACTGTTGGACAAAACAAGACATTTGCAGATGTTCCCGCGGGCTCTGGGAAATTGTGATGGGGATTTTTCACTATTTTCTGACCTTTTTAAACTAAACAATTAATCGAGAAAACTATTGGCAGATTAATCAACAATGAAAATACAGTCAGAGTCAGTCAGAAAGTTACAATGATATAATGAAAATGAAAAATGAAATGTAATGAAAAATAATTTGAGCAATTATGTTTAAGGGTTGCAACTAATGATTATTTTATTAGCGGTGGGAATCACCAGAGGCCCCACAATACGATATTATCACAATACTTAAGTCACGATGCGATCTTACTGCAATTTTGTGATATGTTGAGTACTGCGATAAGATATATTGCAATATATTTATTACCTTTTTTCAACTGCATATTTTGCAGTTTGTCAACATCTGTTTTATCTAATAAGATACAGTCTTCACTCTGTTCATCTCAGAGTTTTCATTCACATACTGTATCTTAAGGTCAGAGGTCAAGTGATCCCTTGCGTAAATTTGGAGCGTTATTTAGAGTTCTTCCCAACAAGCTAATATGATATGATTGGTACCAATGGATTCCTTAGGTTTTTCTAGTTTCATATGATACGTCTGAAATACAGAATAGGAGCCGGGTTGGATTATTAAGAGGTAAATAGAATAGTCTGTATAATAAAAGATCAAAACTTGACGTCCATGTATCGATAAAATACTGCCGCGCAAAATATCGAGATACTATACTATATCGATTTTTTCCCCATCCCTAATTTTTATTATCAATTAATCTGAAGATTATTTCCTAGATTTATCGATTCATCATTTGGTTTATGAAATGTCATATAATAATGAGGGAAAAAAGCCCATCAGTGTTTTTAAGTACTGCAAGTTTTTATCAACATTTTTGTTTAGTAATTTGTTGTCGATTGACTTAAGGAATAATTGACACATCATTTCAGCTCTATGACACAGCAGCACATGATAAAATGAATGAGAATGTGTCCATCTACTGTCCATTGCATATGCTGTATCACTCCAGTGAGCACTGACCTATCAGAACTCTCCGGAGGGAGCGAGAATAGCTGCCAAACTACGTTTTGAGGAGGATTCAGAGAGGGAGTGCAGCAATGACACGCTAGTGTTAATTAGACGGCAGCTATGGAGGGATCGCTTGATCCAGTGCTCTGGCAGCCTGGTAATCAGGTCACGCAGATTGATATGATAATCCCAGGGGCACAGCATGAAAGGAAAGGCTAACTCTGCATTGGCGCGGTGCAAGCCACGGATGTGAGGGTGAGATATCCCTCTGAAGTCAGAATCATTCTCAGGCCTTGGAAGGCAAGATGAGTGAGGAGAGAGAGAGAGAGAGAGAGAGAGAAAGAGGGGTGGAGGGAGAATAAGAGAGAAAAATCATTCCTGCTGTATAGATTATAATCTCGGCTACTATGGAATTTCACTCAGCAGTAGGAAAAGAAGCTAAGGTTTGAGATGCACAAAAAAAGAAGGTAGATGGGACCCAATACATGTGACAGAGGATTAGGCAGCATAACAGCATCCTATCTTGTTCAGACTCAAGGTGGAAGGGCTTAGGAACCAACAGCAAAAAATAACATGGTGCAGAAATCTTCATAGAGTTTTCTACAGGATAAATTGCACTAAAAATATTTTTTTGAAGAGCTCAGGTGAAGAAAGTGCTTCATGAAGGTGGCCCACATTTGCAGTCAGTTCCACGAGCTTTAGACACAATTTAAAGGCCCTGAAAACATACATTCTCAATCAGCGTTTTATCATGAGCTATGGGGTCCAACATGAACACACAATTTTCTGTAGAAGTTGGACTGGTTTTGGTAATTTCCCATAAATTATTTCTGTTTATGCAACGTTTAAATCAAAATGTGATGACAGTTTTGGGGTTGTTTGATTATATTTTACCACCGTCAATTACATCTGATCAAACCACACCCCAGTTAGCTGAGTTAGCTGAGTTAGAAATGGCCTGATCGCATCAGCATTTCAATTTGTTTTTAAATTTTATTTCACAGAAAACTCAACAGCAAATTTACGCCAACATGACCAACAGCAAGCAGTTTTGACAGTGCTGACCTTTGAGAGACTGAGATGCCAAAATGGAGGAAGCTACCATAGTTTATTAGCTGCGCTGCATTTTTATTTCACTTTGATTTTACCTCATCTGTCATAGTATAAACTGCTCCACAAAAGAAGAATACTTTGCAGACAGTTATGAGACAGGAGTTAATAGTACAAGTACATATTTTGAATAAACAGAGTTAACTTATTGTTCAGTAGACAACTCCGGCTGTTGAAACATGACGGTGCAACTCCGTGGAGATGAGAGCTCCCAATGTACGTATAAACTCCTGTCTCATTCTAAGGTAACGGAAATACAAAGATTCTCATTTTTTGGTGATTATACACTATTGAAAACATATTTATTAATATTATATTTTTCTGCCAACAGATCCCTGGTCTTTTAAACTTGTTATAAATAATAATACAGATATCAATAATAAGGATTTTTCCAAACTTAAACTGCGATCATTACTTATTTAGGCATGAATATTTATGTTAAATAGGCATACTATAAAGTCGTCGGTGGCTAAATTAAAAAAAAGCTATAATATTCAATAGACAAGACTTATCAATCGGATAAAAGCAGGGGATGTGCACTGTTCATTTAGTCTCTTAAAGCGTTATATCTGTCCTTCATTCTGTCATTACAATTTTTATTCCATTTCAGTGAGTCAAACAGAAACAGTGCACACACATACAGGATGGAACACCCGCCTATGTATGATGAGGATGACATATCCGATAGATCCTGTCCAGCTTTGAGCCTGATATGCGTCCTGTTCACATGAGGGAACCAGTATTTTTCTCATATCAAAGACAAACTGTGCGGCTGCATCAGAGCCACGTAAGTTGCCAGACAACGGTCACTCATCAGCAATGCACTTTTCCTGACATTTGCAACCATGTGTCATTACCAAAAAGGCCTTGACTTTCCTGGAGTGACATTTAGGTCCTGAGTAAGATATACTGTATCAACATTACACGGTGCAAATGGGGACCGATATCTATTCTGCCTTTATGGAAATGTTAAGAAAACACAGAGTGGTCGTCCGCTGAAAATGCAAAATAAAGAAGACAAGAACGTTTTTTATTTTTTATATATATATATATATATATATGCTGTGTTTTCTTAACCTTAAAGGGAGATTTGTCAAGTATTTAATACTCTTATCAACATGGGAGTGGGCAACTTGTTTTATGCAAATGTATGTATATATTTATTATTGGAAATCAATCATCAACACAAAACAATAACAAATATTGTCCAGAAACCCTCACTGGTACTGTGTTTAGCATAAAAAATATGCTCAAATCAGAACATGGCAAACTGCAGCCCAACAGGCAACAACAGCTGTCAGTGTGTCAGTGTGCTGACTTGACTATGGCTTCCCCAAACTGCATGTGATTAGGAAGGGGAGACTCGTGGGTACCCATTGAACCCATTTTTATTCTCGTATCTTGAAATGGCAATGCCCATTTTTCCTTGCCAATGTTTTGGGTAAGTTTGGAGCATTATTAAACCTCTTTCCCGACAAGCTAGTATGACATGATATCTATATATAGATGGTGATTGGTTAGTACCAATGGCTTCCTTGGGTTTTTCTAGTTTCATTTGATGGCAGTATCTTCACTCTAGCTTTAAAACCTGCTACAACCTCTAAAAGACTGAGTGTGTTACACCTTTGCATTAATGTGTTATTATCGCGTTAACTTTGACAGTACTAATATATATACTTTATATATATATATATATAATGATTTATATTATATAGATACAGCAGTGTTTACCCTTCATTGGGCACCGCTGCAGAATTATGAGTGTCACTGCTTCAATTTCACATGGATCATTGGTATCCTCTGCTCTTGTGTTTCACCGAGTGTGGGGCTTAGCCGATCCACACACACACACGGAGCAGAGCAGAGGAGAGATAGGTGCAGTGAAGATAACGTTGTCGGTACTAGTTACAAACAGTCCCGGTAGTGAACGACATGTCAACGGATTCTGCATTTTTGTGATTTTAGCTGAGCCAGACCAGAAAATATTCGGTTAAAACAGATCGGTGATGCCCTCATTGTTCTCCATGGAGTTTGCTGGAAGTGATGTAATGTAGTCCTGGTGTGTTTTCTGTGCTCTGCACCAGAGTCTGTTTAAAGAAATACCCTTTTAAATGCTACACTGCTTGTCAGCAACCGGTCAAATGGACTTAGGAGGTAATTTGGTCTTGGTGCTCTGATTAATATGGCATAGCAGTACAGCAGTCATTATTTTATATTAATGAAATCTCAACTCCTGGCATTTACTTCTAGTGTTCTTTATCACTGTAATGGAAGAAGGCAATAACGGGGTAACAGGTGAACCAGCTTTAAAAGGGACGTATTTTCTTTTCCAATAA
Organism: Sebastiscus albofasciatus; assembly: GCA_916701655.1. Lineage (NCBI taxonomy): Eukaryota > Metazoa > Chordata > Actinopteri > Perciformes > Sebastidae > Sebastiscus > Sebastiscus albofasciatus. The sequence continues at coordinate 163,252 of CAKAOI010053154.1, read as the reverse complement.
GTTTTGTGAGGTGGATCTAATTTATGCCGATGTGAAGATTGGTTCATGTGGATTTCGAAAAGTAATATTTGGATAAGTAACTGATAAATATGTAAAGAAACTTTAAAACAAAATTGTGTTAAATTTGAGAATGAAATTTGGTGTGGTGGTGGTAGGCGGTAAAATTAGGGTTTATTTGGGTTAACCCAAATGATGCTTTGTCAATATAAAAGCCTACCAAATGGAGCTATTGTATTTTATTCAGCAGTAAATATTCTACATAAACATCTAGCAAGAAGGAAAATGATAGAAAGTGTTGAAACATAAATATAAATTCAAACATAAAGAGCTATGGAAATAATTGCTGTGACTAGCCTGACAGGAGAAGTAGAAATAAATTTAAAACATATAAAGTATAATAATAGCTCATCATTTTGAATCAAAATACCAACTCTATAAAAGTCTTTGTTCAAATAATATCTTTCATCACTTTCTGGTTAGTGTCAATAAAAATGCTAAACGACAGTAAAACATTTTCTATTTCCAGTATATCATTTCAGAGGCTAATAAGTTGTCAGCAGAGGACAGAGATACACAAGCTGCACCTAGAACACAATGTTCAACAAACGGACAGGGAGGAAATGAATGAGAGAGAGAGAGAGACGCAGACAGAGAAAGAAGTTATCAGATGCATTTTAGACAGCATGTAACCCAACAGAACGGTTTTCCTTTAGAGAAGCTGCCTTGACCTTTTCAGTATTCATCACCAGATTGCATCTCCAGCCCCTAAACCAATCAGCACTGTGGAATTTCCAGGTCAGCGTAACAACCTCAAAGTAAAGGTCAGTATGGAGCATCCAGGGTCCGTGATAACTTGGAGACGGTGCATGGCGAAGAGGTTTATCTACCTGGCAAATGACATATTACCTCACTGTGGCTTAAGTCCACTTTAGTCAGCTGCAAGAGTACTTTGGCTGGCAGCGGAAAAGGGCTTTTCGTCTAAAAAAAAAAGTGCTGGTTCAGAGGATGTCAACCTCAATTCAGATTGTGCTGATACACACTGCACAGGCTACAGAAAATAGCTATTTGTGGATCAATACCAAAACTATCGGTAACAAGACTGATTTTAGGAGTAGGACCAATAGCTACATAGAGACAATGTGGTCACTGCCCTCTATGTTTGTCATAAATACAGATCATTCTTCTTTTGTTTACTGCTAAATTGCAATATGTCGCAGCTTCACAGCCACCTGCTGTCAAAGCAGAGAAACTGACACTGTACAACGTGGAAAACAAATAAGTGGTCTTGGTAGAGCTTTAACATTCAAGAACCTGATTCAGAAGACGGATTTCTTTTCAAGTGGCCTCAAATTCATTCATGTTGGCGTCATTATTGTCATATTTTCCCACTGTATATAAACCAGGCATGTGATTGGCATGGTCCAAACAGCAGAAAAATATACATAGCGTCCTCATCCACCCACGCCACGCATAAAATACCACCACGCCCTGATGATATGCCACCCTAATTGCTTTTTGTGTGTTTAACTGGTTGAACAATCCTTCTGCCTCTCTAGCACCAGACATAGAGGAGAAAATAAACTATGCTAATTAATTTCACATCATTTTGGACCATTATTATTATGAAAGACAGCGCCAAAAAGCTTAAAGACGAAACTTGCTATAGTTTAATATTTATTTTATCATTTACACTGCCTCCTTTTGAACATTTAATTCTTCTGGCAATATTTGCCCTGTAAAATCATATTCTGTACATCAAAAGAGCAGATTCAAATACTTTGGAGTTTGCTAATAACATATCTCTCTCTGCTGCACAGATATATTTTAAATAGCTTGTCATGAAAAAGTGGTTCAAGACTGCAGCATTTGTTCAGAGAAACCTACACTGCATATCTACTACCACTTGACAACTCGCCAACACCTGTCTGCTCTGACAGCTTCACTTTCTCTCACTCGACCACACAGTCGCTACACTCTTCTAGCTAGCTATTCCTGAAACGACCCATGCTACTGTACTAACACCATGTTTCCATCCAAACAAGGTTATGTGAATTATCTAATTAGAAAAGCTGGATGGAAGTGACAACTCCAGCGTAACTTTCTCAAGAGCTGTCAAACACACCGTTGCACCTGTATGGGAGACTCTCCACTATAAATCAAGACACCCGTTATCGATACCTCTCTGTCATCATCTTGCTCCAGAAAGTAACAAATAGGGTCTCATGTGAGCAGAACCTGCACAACAGCAGTAAGATCCAGACAAGCGAACACTTTTTTCCATGTTTTTTTCCTCACATTGAAACCTATAATTACCTCAACACAGATGATGGAAACGCACCTAATTCACTTTCTATTTGTTGCCATATTTGTAACATTGGCTTTAAATTCCCTCGATTTTAGAATCCAATTATGCAAAGTGATCACAGTCGGCTCAAATAATCACGATCAGGCGATCATGTAATGATTGCGACAGGCCTCGTGCTGAAGGTTATCAGTTTCTTTTACAGACGGCCCCGATGTAAGGACTATACTTTTATTATCTTGACTCTTCGATTTTGCTGCTACAGAGCTGGAGTGAATTCCACTGTGATAGTACAGAGGATTTGATAACTTGGAGTAGAGGTTCTGCCTTTTCCACAGACAGTTTCTTAATGCATCTCTGCTGCCGCCTGGCACTAATGGTCAAGAGTGGCTACTAATACTCTACTGCTGGATATTTAATCACCCAATCAATCTTACCTGTGACAAAGGCTCCTTAGCTACACTTGGCAAGAACATCTCTGCCTGCAATCTCCACCACATTTCCCCCGTCAATGGAACGGGAGAATAGGCGGAGAGGAGAAAAAGAGGGGAGGTGAGGGGGAGAGGAGAGGAGATGGGAAGAGAAGAGGAGGAGGAGGGGGTGTTTAATCTACTGATTCAATTCCTGCCAATGCCTGTCACTCTCCCTCTCTGTAAGGGAGGGCAAATGGAGCATGCAGCCCAAAACACCCAGACCAAATCACATTTTCTCTCAACTTCTCAGTCTCTCTCTCGCTGTCCGTCTTGCATCTCTATGTCTATCTCTTGCTCCATCTCTCACTCTCTCTTTCTTTCTGCCTCTCTACCGCATGTTTCTCCCTTTTTGTCACCCGCTCACTGACTGACTCCCACTCCCTGCATCCTTCAGCCCTGTGAAAATTAAACCTTTTGAATCCAGCACTTATCTGAGAGAATTTGTAAACCGCAGACTTTGTGTTTGTTGTTCGAGGTTGTTTACACATCTAGACCTCTAAATCACAAAAATGAGTCTCCAGTCTTTATGCTAAGTTAAGCTAAACAGCTGCTGGCTCCAGTTTTATATTTCGCTAACAGATAAGACAGTAATATCAATCTTCTCATCTAACTAAAGAAAGCAAATATACATATTCCCAAAATGTTAAAGTATTCATTTGACATGCGAATTTGGTTAAGAGATGAACACTCATCATGACTGCTGCATCACACTCTCTGTATTGAGAAAATGCTTGGAATAATAATAGGAGAAAACATAAAAGCAGTGATCATACTGAATACATTTGCGTAGTACTGTTCATAATCCTCACTACGCAATTATGTTGTGATTCAACTGATGATAAACTGATAAAAAACACTCCTGAGTGTTTCTGTTGATAGGATGCAATGGGACTTTTATGATACATTACCACTGATTTGATGTATAAATAGGCACACAAGGGTAAATATGTGTTGTGAAATGATACCTTTTTATTATGCTCCAGTAAAATTTTCCACTCGCCCCTTTGCTTTTACTGTGGTTCTGTATCTTGCACAGTGAGAATGGTGGATGCACATGTCGTACGGCTGGATCACTCTGTTTTATTCATAAATTAAGGCTGTAACGGTTCGTATATCTGTTCTGGTGTACGAGCTTATACCGGTTTGAAAAGTATCCAACATCAGCAACAGGTACCGACAGCATCACTACGCTGAATCCAGCTCATATTGCATTAGTAATAAGCATTGATATAATACTATGTTTGTTTATAAACGGAGCCACTAGTGTCTGACATATTTATCGGTGAATAAATACTACAACTCCTCAAGACCCAAGCCAAGTTAAAGTGACAGGGGTCAACCCCGATGCTAGGAACAACTTTGGCCCAGGCTCACTTAAGATGGGCTGTTAAGGTGGACCAGCTATTCTCATTTTGTGACAAGTGGCAGCTGAGTCACGTGCAACACCTAGCGGTATAATTCAGTATACTGATCCGGTCTGGTGTTGTGGCTTAATATCAAACTAGTTTGAACATTTTTACAGCGGCGCAACTTTAATACTAATGCACGTTAGATGGCATCACCGGGATGATAAATGCTTTTTTTAGCCAAGGTGGAACTAATTGAAACACTCCTCTTAATGTACAAGTTTTACTTTTTATTATTCTGTGTATTTTGGTATTTCCAATTTCATAGTGGGGTTAGGGTTAGGGGGCTAGGAGATGCTTTTCGGGTTTATAGCCTATTGGGACATGTTGCCTTTTGGTACAATACAGTGTAATGCAGTATTTTTATGATGAAAATAGTTCACCAAAATTGGCAGTAGGCATAATGTTATTTCAGTCCACAGCAGGAGGATTACGTCCGTGTAGAAGAACATATCCTTATGCATTTGGGTGTTTTTTTTTCGCTGTACCAAACTTGCAGTGAACCGTGACTCCTAAACCGGGTTATGAACCGAACCGTGACTTCTATGTCCCGTTACACCCGTATCATAAACTGTACATTTTCATGCTGCTAGTACAACTTCAAGCTGTGTGTCTTGCTTTGTTTGCATCCAGTGTTTTCATTGTAGTTTATGGATGGATGATCGAGATTGCATATAGTGCATCTCATAGTAAAATTCAATGTCAAATTCTGAGACAATGTATAATCTATAAGCATAAATATAAATAAAATATATGTGTCTAACTGTATCGGCTTTATGTTGCAGTGCTGGAGATGAAGCAGCTCTATTCATACTCTTGCCAGCTTACTGAGTTGATACATTAGCATACATGCCTTATGTTCTGTATTTTTTTCTGTCGTCTTTTCATCTGTGCAGAGCCTAGGGCTGAGAGTGCCACTCTGCTGGTATAAGCTTTGCCACCCTCACATGGGGCCCCTGGCTAGCCACACCAGCTCTCTCTTCAGTCCTCTCATTTACACCCGGCATAATTAAGAGCTTCGACCCTAAAGAGCTGGCTGGTGCTTGTTGTTATTTATTCCGCCTTTTGTGCCAGGGAAACAAAAGACATCTTCATTATACAAAAAATAACTGAACTCTTTTAAAGTCATTAAACCCTTCACAGTGTTTCCCATACATAAGCTCTACCTGGGCGGTCCGAAATCCATTTATTTTTTTCAATCAAGACGCGGGATTGTCGTTTCATAACCCACACAGTCCAGGGGACTCCCTGAAAACTTAGCATTTCACGCGGCGGCGGTGCCTTGCGTCCTGTGTCAAAGTGTTGTTTGGCTGATGCATATTCTCGAAGGCTCTCACTTTTTGAATAAACTGTTATTAGCCATCTTAAACCATCTCCAGGAACTCCATTTGTACTTACTGCAAATGTCATTCGTACAGCAGCCCTGAAGTCAGCAGCCACCATCCTTGGCATCAGAGACTTGAAAATGAAGGTGTGCTCTCAAAGGCTTTTTGTATACAAGAGCTTACATTTGTATCATTTAGAGTATTTGGTACTTAACAATATTCTACTGGATACTACAATATTCCAAGGATGTACGTTGTCTGTCCAAGCATCTCGCCATTCAGAACCTGCAGAGGAACCTTCCAGCTGTTCTCACTGCATTAGCAGATGAGGCAGACATTAAAAAATGGTCCAGTGACCAAAGGGCTGTATACATTTAGTGGAGAGATGCCCCGATCATGTTTTTTGTCGCCGATACCATTGCCGATCATGAATAAGCCATATCGGCCATGACCAATAGTTTTTTTTGTTGTACTGTTTTGTTTGTTTTGCTCCAGACCAACTTTTTAATAATTTACCTTCACCCAATGCTCATTTTTACTAAATAGAGCTTGAACGTATCATAATGTAACTTAATGTAACTTCCACTGTACGTTAGCTGTTAGCTCCGTTATTTAGCCAAGGAGGATTGTGCTTCTCACCGGCTACAGCTAATGTTAACTATCTCTCTTCCGACTCACACACTTTGTAAAAGTTTATTTTAGTAGCGTGTCGCACACCTGAGCAACCACATGTGTAGCTCCTGGCCAGTGAACGAGGTGGGAGACGGGACTACACGCACACGCAGGTTGTTGCTCTCAGCCACTTGCACAAGTAACCAAACTACAGGTGTCTTGTACCAGTTTGTCCAAGTGTCAGAGTCGTGTCAAAGCCATGGGCTTCTTCTCCGAATCAGCAGCCGGGTATGCCAGCTACTGTTGTCCCTCCGCAAATAACCAAAATGACATTTAGTCTGTGCCAAATTAATGGGACACAACAGATAAACATCAACCACTGCCATCTGCGAATATCATCTTATTTGCTTATTTGCCAATAAGCTTAGGTTAGTCAAATATCTCTACAATATACTTAAATTGTGTTTTCCTCTTCTGCTATCTGGACCTACAGTATAATCAACAAGCAGTCTAAAAAAATGTGTCCATTCATTATATGTAGCAGGGAACATATTTGGTTGTCAGTTGGTGAGTAGGTGGCAGTTGAGGTAATGTGCTCAGCAGGAGCAGTACTAAGTAAGCCTCTTTGAAAACTTCACCAAAAGAAACACACTACAAACCAAAAACAGTATTGTATTGCATTTTATGTAATAGACCATTTCCCAAATTGTAGATATTACTTTTGGTGATGGGATTTAGGTGCATACGCATACATTTTGCTGATCTGGTGCCTGAATCAAAAGGGCAAAGACAATTAGCAGTGCTTTATTTCTAGACAGTAACGTCAGTACTAGACAAATCGTTCAGTCCCAATATATTTTTTAAATCATGGTTAATTCCTGCACTAGAGTCATGTCACTACCAGCCCAACCTCCATACCCATACAATCCACCTCACTACATAGAGAGCACACTACCTCCTGCAGCAGTGGTATAAAAATGTCGACTGAACATAAACATCAATTTACGCTGTTTTAACAAATAACAAATGCTATTGTTTTTCTGCCGAGGTTAGTTCACCCAGTGGAATAAAACAAATGAGCCGAAAACTGGTAAAAAAGACTGTTTTCTTTGAAGGGTCTGCTTCATGAGCTTTAGTCAATAGGTATCTCTTTTATTGAGTCTGTTACTACTTTGATCTCATCCGAGCAAATGTCTCAAGTCAAATAAACTCCATGACAATTAGACGTCGGCAGCAAATTTCTGTATTGAAGTCTGAAGTGAACCTCCTATGATCCAACAATCCACAAGATAATCAACAAGGCCTGTATTACACACCGACAGCCTGTGACCTCCCTCATTATTCTATCAACAAGAGAACCATTACTAACAGTAAGATTACAGACCACACATGTTTAATGTATACACTGAACGGCTGGCAGGTGGGCTATATGACGTGCCGAATAACAACACGCTCACCTCCCGTACACAGGCTGGAGATATCCCCCGCGTCGGAGATTAAAGAGGTGACCCTTATTTCCCGTAGGAGCACTTACATCCCGTCTCCCTCCAACCCCCCAAATCCCCACTGAATACATGATCATTGCTGAGACGGCGACCTGGAGGATTGGATGTAAACATCCCAGAGAGAGAGGAAGAGAAGCTGGCTCCTCAGAGCTCCTCTATCAACTTGATGGGAGGTGTTATTTCTTAAGCAGGCAGCCAATATCCATGCGATCTGTCAAGGACGGGCAAAGGATGGCGGAGGTAAGGCAGGAGACGGCCCTAGACAGCATAATGTCCTTGGTGGGTGCATGTGCATATATACGCACACACACACCAATTTTGAAGTTCTTGCACAATTCAACAATAAGGAGGGATTAAAGACGTTCATCCTGGAAACCCCATGTCATTACATGAGGGGGATTTTACCCTGGATTGTGAATGGATGATCATATTCAAATCACAGCATAAGAACGGCTGAAAGGCAACCAATTACTGACACTGTCGACATTACACTCCACCTTGATCCGTGCAGGTATCCCTGGGAGCAGATATGAGTAATATGAGTCATTTCCTCCCCCCACACAGCTGTCCTCTGGGGTTGTCTTATGCAGCGGACACATCTGTGTGTCACTTTTTATTGATGCCACTTTGCATCGCTGTCATCCTCAAATCAATGGTTAATACTTTCTCCATAAAGGTTGAGCCAAAATGGTCTTTTCCCAATTATTGCTTCAAGGCTGTTACTGATGAATTGCTTTCTACGGTTTGGTTAGGGTCTTTTATGTAGTATAAGCAGGCTTATAGTTAATGTAGCCTTGCTTAAAACCTGGCTATATTCGCTAGCTAATATTTACTTGTCAACTACGTTGCCCAACATCTTCATATTATTACCACAAATCTTTATTTAATTTTACATCACGCATTTTAGGGCTGATTCGAAAGTTTGAAGCTTCGACCACATTAATCGACCTCCAAATCAGTATTTGAATGCTTCGTTTTTTGTTTTTTGTTTTTTTAAGTATGTAATGATAAAGCATAAATCCCAAAGTAGCCCATGAAATAAGGAATGATCCCACAACATTATTCATATTCAATATTAATTATTATAAGTTATTCTCAGACGGATATCGCTGTTTGTTCGGCACTGTCCCGGGCACTGAATTGGGGGAGATGGAGACAAACAGACAGAAGAACATGACAGCCTGCTGCGCCGCACCGCACCGCACAGCGAAGCTTCGAATACCTTTGAATATTTCTCACCAAAGCTTCGAAGCCCAAAAAATGGTATTCGGTACAGCCCTAACGCATTTATATAAACACTGCTGATAAGGATCCTTTAAATTTTGTTAATAAAAAATTGTCACCTCACTTAACAGTTGAAAAATAAATGTATCAGTGCTCTCTGGAGGACAAGCTATGAAATGGCTTTATTGTTTCTAAATCACTCCCAAACCTTTGGGGTTTCTGTGCTGCAATTTATTGTTACTTAATGGCCAACATATAAACCAATACTAATATATTTGTTATCAGCTAATATTGGTCAATCAGTCAGTCAGGTTGTTGTGCTGTGTTCAAGACATGTTTATGTTCTAAAACACAGCATGTTCAGATTGAGGCGAGCTCACTGTTTGAGGTGTCCTATCACAATAAAACAGCCTTAGTGGATAGAAGTCTTGTTCTACTGCACTTTGTCAAGTATTTTCCGATATATCAGGACATCTCTTCATGTGTTACTGCTCATTCAAATTGTCTTGATTGGTCTTTGAAGTAAATTGAGTAGAAATGGTTGTAACATTGTGGACAGAAGGATAGCATTTTTCTTTTCCCATGATGATTGTATTTGGAAAAAAATGTCCACAATAATGGCAGGAAAGCATCCCTTTATGCTTCTGTACATATGTTTTCTGGTAACAAACCCATGTGTGCGGGACTATTAAAAACATCACTTCTTCTCAAATATGCACATTTATGCAGCCAGGTGTTACAAAGTCTCATCATATCATCTGCTGTGCTGTAAGTATGATGTTTATATCATGTTGTACTTGATTATTGTTTTCATAAGAGTGGGTTTAATGTGCCTACAAACCATCAGCCTGCACCACAGCAGACATGGAAAGTGACAAGTGATGCCAGGCAGCCAGAAGGTTTTATCTTGGTATCACTGGGCATGATTCAGTCAATTCAAGAATGTAATCTGGCTGCTTTTTGTAGCCAGACTTGTAGGATGGAAAGCGTTGTTGGGTCATCATTCTTTATAGGTTGGCCTCAGTGGCCCTAGGTCCACGAGTAGCTGGTTTATTATCAGGGCCAAAGGGGGATGTCAGGGGCCAGTAGAACTGTTGAGCTGGAAGTCCCAGCTTCACGGCTTGTTGCTCCCACCTCCGCGACTCTCAGCACAGGGTGCATGGCTTCGAGCAAGGACACCAGAGAGAGCTGTGCGTGTGTAGGTGTGCTCGTGGTTTGTGTGTAATTAACAGAGAACACCGTTGCACTGGCAAGGCAGGGTGTGCATGCAGTGCATGTGTCCTCTCTAATTAATCTCTATGTAGCATAATTAACAAAATACCTCAAGGGGAGGATTGCATCACAAACTAAAGTCTAAAAATGTGCCATGTTCCTCGAAAACGACCACTACAGTATATTGCTTTGCCTCATTTACCTTTTTACAATATTCATCTACCTAACAAGACGCAGTTTGTGACTGCAAACATAAGCAAGCACAAGACAATCTGAAATGCATTCATCTGAAGTATGGACGCATTTCTCCAGATGTATAATTCATGGCACACACCTGTTTTCTCAACAGTTGCCCCCCCCCCCATCACTCCCTCTTTGTTTTGTATTCTACCATGTTCCTTCCCCATGCTATAATTATTCATTACAAGGGCCTTCAATCCAGTGTGACAGAGCTCCATTATGATGAAGTGGGCTTTTGTTTGAGCTCACACAGCTGGACAATCTGAATGTGGAGTAAACCCACCTCTGCAGGTGTAATGCCACTGCACTATTAGCGCCTTTTCATATAAATGTGTTATGTCCCTGTCATTTTTCAACCTGATACATTCATGATGATGCCTCCACTTCACTAATGTCTCATTCATAATAGGAAACAAAACGGTGAGGCAAAGCTATAATACATCTGTAAAGATAGTGTTACTTAATGGATACCATATATGTGGTGTCACTGTCTGTATTTTTTACGACTCAAATGAATTTTGACTTAACAAAATTAAAACAGACTTACAACTCAAGTGACCTTAACACCGTTGACACATGACACTTATTAGTGAGCAACAAACACAAGCTGTGTCTGCAGCGCTATTTTGACAAAGCTATGCCTATGTGGAACATACTGAATATAACGTTGAGCAGCAGAGAAGGGGATTATCCTGCTGCAGGGGTGGTTTGAGGTGTTTTCTCTGCAGTGACAACCTGTTACTTTTGGAGTAAATTGTAACTGACGTGAATTCAAACTCACCCCTGTTCTCTAAAGGAGAAACCTGGCAACATTTATATGCCACCTTTAACGCCTACAAAGGGTGAGTCTTCCATAGTGACAGGATATTTTTTTTAACAAAATGCAGGTGTAATTTCAATGTATATTATTTAATTCCTTAAAATGACAAAGTTGTTTAACAGGGTCTGCTAACACGGGAGGGTGGGAACACAGTGAAGAAAATATTCATCATAGATTATCATATTAGTTTAGTTATTAATGATTTGTTTAGGACTCAAAGGTGCTAGATGCGAGATTGGGAGCATTTCTACCGCCTCCACACGGCTCTCAACATGGCGGCATCTGCTCACAGTGAAAACAAAGGCAACAGTGCTGACAGAACCAACAGCGATAACCTGGGGGGAACCAGACGGTGGGTGCTACGCTTCCACAATGGCGCCGTTGGTCAGGACTGCGTTATCAGCTGTAACCGTCATATGAGCACAGTGCAGAGCGGCCCGGCTATGTCAACAAAGCAAGGAGAAGCTCTGGTTACAACACACAAAGAGGGAGCGCGACTTCATTCTCTGCTCAGGTAGACATTACTCCTCTATATCTTTACATAGCAAATAGTTGTTTGATGTTAAATTAATGCTCTGGATATTGTATAGACTCACATTGGGAAAGAGACGTCTGTAACTCAGCGGATAATTGTTTTGAGGTGAACCAACTTCCCAGTATGAACACTTGAATAGCCCTTATTTAAATCATTAGGTCCTAAAAGTTGTAAAATGCACTAATGGCCGAATCCAGAGTTATTTCCCTTCCTCCGTTCATGTGAATGAGGCGGAGTTAGCAAGCTGTGACGACAGCGTGACATTGTGTCCACATGACCAAGCCATGTGACCGCTGGTCACAATGGATGCGGAAGATCGTCAGAAGATCCGGGTACTTTTCCACTCGGAAGTCAAAGCCATTTTGGCATCGTGCTCCACTGAGCAACTTTCATAGGAATAAACATTAGCCCGCCTCCAACGCTATATCCAGTTCTCTTAATACATCAATGGTCCCAAGGGGTGTAACACAACTTTTTAGCATTTCATTGATTTCTGTGAAGAAAACTAAATAAAATCGTTATTTTTAAAGTTTAGATTATTATTTAAACAGGGTAAGAGCACAGTAAAGACCTGAACAAAAGCTATATTCACAGAGCCTACCCTCTCTGTTAAACAGCCTCGTCCTGCATTAGAAAAGTACACAGTTAAAACAACCAAAGAGCTAATAGGACAATGGCCAAGTGTCAGGGAGAAGAAAACACTGAATTTGTCCAGAAAGAAGCCTATTTAGTTTGAATGATTGTTAAAAATTAAAAAAAAAAAAAAAAATACACAATACAGAGAATTGTATTAAAAGTTCTTAAAAATAACAGGAAAACTCATCTCTGATGCAATATTCACAGGAAATAATCTGCTCAAAATTCATCCAAATTGCAAGTTCCTGCAGTTATGTGTTCACTATTTGGGTTAATTGTACAGTTTATCAGTGGTTCTGTGCTGTTATTATTACATATTGAATATAATATTCATAAAATGTGTCACTTATTCAGGGGTTGTCAGTATAATCAATGATAGAAAAAGGGGTTCCTTGAGGAAAAAGGTTGGGAACCACTGGTATAGAGCACCTTTAAATATCAAAGTTTAGGACTTGACTCTGGACTTCAGTGCAAGACTTGAAAGTTGTAAGTCCCAAAGCAATGACTGTTCCACCATTTCTTGGTGATTGCTACGTATCTATAGGAAACATTTCACAACCCCGAGACAAAGCCAAACTACTAAAGCACTGAACACTGGTCCAAAGAGCAAATAAACTGCCTTCATTGTTATTTATTGTTATTCATTAATAGTTAACTTTGTAGAGGTATTGGATTCCAGTAGAGCGCTGCAAGACATTTCTTATCAACTTGATGCACTGTATCACCTAAATGATGAAAATAAACCATCAATTTGATTGACTAAGGAATTAGTCATCCTGTAGGCAATTACAGCGACTGACACGCTGGAGAGCTGTTTATTAACTCTTACATTAAAAGGTAACAACAGAAGAAATCCTCCAGCTTCGAGCAGCTGAATGAGCTGATTACACAAAATAACACAAGGACACACCGCAGCAGAATTTCATGCTATAAAAGTGTTGTATTTTCTTCACCTTGCATCGGCAGCCTCACACATTCTCCTTAGGAGTCACCAACTGTGTCGAACGGGAGGTTTACTCGGCATCACCACCACCCCCTGGTAAGTGAATGTGAGAGGTAATGAGTGGAGAGGGCAGGGTTCAGGGCATGGAGGAGGTTGATCTGTGTTCCCCACAGGCGGCCAGGCCCCCGGACCCCTCTCTGGGGGTCACACAGATCAGAGGCAGCCTGCTGCTGCAGCTGCTGCATCGTAAAAACCAGGGCTCTGGCTCTTCCATTAGGGGAATAGCAGCAAGGTAGAGGAGGGCTAATGTAAAGGTTTATTAACAGCCTGTCTGTTCATCAGTACCTTGAATGTCTCATTTGGGTAGTTTGCTTGGGAGGGAATAGCAGGGGAGGGCAAAGGAGGCTGGAATCATACCAGCTGGGTAAGCATAATGTTACACTAAATGGGTCAAACGAGACGGCGCTGATTACTGGAAGGAACTGAATCGAGTGTGGGTGGTTTGCCCCGAACCCACTGTGGGGCAACCTGAGAGTGTATTTATGTAAGCCGGTGCCTCCGTCCCGGTCATGAGAAGTCTAAATACTTTACCTAAAAGGGCCATGGGGGATTTTGCATAGTACACAAGATACTCAGGTGGGCACATTAGATACTTCAGATTTGCATCACATACAGCTCAGCTATGAAATGCCACTCTATGTATGTACCTTTTATGGATTTTTTTCTACAGCTCTTGTTGGTGTAATTTACAGTGAGTCAATTTACAGATCTGCTCTCTCCATCCTCGCGGTAACCTGTCGTCAAAACAGCAAGGTTAGATGTTCCGCGTTGCCCTGCGACTACCAACTAGCTGATTTTATCCAGAGCTTGTCCGCTGCTTTACTGTTTGTATTTTCATTTTCCGTCCCCTGCAGCATGCCCAGCCCGCTCTCTCTCTCTCTCTCTCTCTCTCTCTCTCTCTCTCTTCTTCTTTCTTTCTTTCTCTTTCTTCGTCAGGGAAGACTGTTTCTTTTGACTTTGACCTCACAAGCCAATGAACCGCACCGAGCATCACATTCAGTTACTATAAGAAAACATAATCTTCTCTGGGTGAGAGACTATTTAATCAATGTGTTCTGCGGGTCCTTTTTCAATAAATAATTGATGCTTCACACACATGTACCCCTGATTAAAAAAAATGAAATGGAATGTATCTGTATTCAAACTGCTGTGAGAGAAAAGAAAATTGATTAAAAAAAGGGATAGCTGAAATTAAACAGAAAGGGAGGGACCCTCTGGGACATGGTTAGCATATAAATGGTATAGGGAGTGAGGGGGAAACTTCAGCTAAAGTTATTGGTCCAATTATTTAACTCCAATCCTTGGAGTTTAGTGCCTTTTTATTGAAGCAATCACACCTTTTATCACTGACACCAACGAGTCTGTCACGTCTTAAACAAGACTGCTCCAGTCATTAAAAGTGTTGTAACATATTACTTTTATGTTCTACAATGAAATAATGATCTGCCTGCTAGAGGACAGAGAAAAACACTGTGGGGTTACTGAAGAGCTGAATCAGACCCCACGGCATGCCTCGCTTGAATCCCAAAGCTAATACTGGCCGTTTTGACGCTCTTAAAGGTCCACTGCCAACTTATGTTAACTATGATTTAGCCTCCAGTGTGTGATGTACTACAGAATAAATGCTGCTTTTTGGGTTCTCATCTTTATTTTTTGGTCTCCATTGGTCCTCAAATAAACAGGATGATGAAACATTTGGCTGTTCAAACCACCCAGAATCCCCATTGTAAATTTAAAAAGTCTTTCACCATCTGTTTTATTCAGAACTTTTATTTTAATACAGTGAAACACTTTCATCCGTGCTGTCATCTTTCTCATCTCGTGGCTCAAAGCAGCCCTCTGAGCTCACTCTTGATATAGTACATCATAGCACTTCCCAGTTTTCTCACCTTACCCAGAGCACACTGTGAAAGCCTGCACATCACACCGGGGTGTGATGATGGCCCACTCAGTCACACAAGGGCATCTCAGACACCAGTGGGTTTAGCATGCATAAAGTAGATACACTGCAACAACACTGCACACCCCTCAGTGTTCTCACTCTCAGAGGCAATATGGTGCTTTGAAAATACTGGCAACCTCCTCCGAAAATAGAAAAACCAACGTTGATCTTTGTGCACTACTCAAATAAACAGCAATTAATTTATTTTGATGGACATAAGTAAACCGAAGTTGCACTTTTGACCTGACCAACTGATCACAGCTATACAGGCGTAGTTGAAGGAAGGAATGAAGGATTTCACATTCTCACAATATTTTCAATAAATACAATATACCTTTTGGAATCTGTGCTGCTTAACCAGCAACCATCATGAAACTTGTCCATTAGCATTGCAATCATTTGGACGCATGAGTACAGAGCACCTAACACTTTCACCCACATTGGGAGCAATTCAGGGATGCACAGATACCGATACTGGATCGGATATCGGGCCGATACTGACTTAAATAGCTGGATCGGGTATCGGCGACAATGGGGCCAATTTATTCAATTTAATTCTATATTTATATACTACATACATTAAACACTGGAATTTGAATTCCCGTTTAAGTTTTGACCATTTTGTTGCTGCATTAAAAAGGTTTATACTTAAATTGTAATTCCTGTTAATTTGGAAGATTTTGTTACCAAGTTGCTGGTGCATGATTTCTTATTTTAATAATAAATAACAATTCACTAAATGTATACCTATGTATTTGTTGCATTTTGTTTTTCAAAGTTAGCAAAGCAATATTTAAGTCAAACCTGATGTTGCCTTACACATAAAAGAATGATCCCAGTGACCTCCACACAGTGAGGCATGCAGCTTATTCATTAAACACTGGTATCAGATCGGTATTAATACCCAAAGCCCAGGCATCGCTATTGGTATCAGGACTGAAAAAGTCTATTTGGTGCATAACTAGAGCTATTTGGAATTCAGTGTCTTGCTCAAGGACACTTGGAAATGTAGACAGGACCACCAATGCTACAATTAATGGATGACCCACTCTACCACTCCGTTACAGCCGCCCCTTATCGAGTGCCAGATGGCAAATCAGCCTTCGTAGTTTATTTAAAAGCAGCATACAACATCTGAGGGCATATAGTATACCGTATGTGCCTTTTACAGTTGACATCACGTGCAGTGAGTAACAATGGCAGGGGGCAATAAGAAACAAAAGCTAAACAACAAGCAGACAAAAGATATACAAACATAATGGTGATTTTTTTTTTTAGCTACAGTTTGCTTGCGCTTGCCAGTTGCATAAGTTGTATGGATAGTTACCTCCGCTAAGGAGGTTACGTTTTCGGTTTGGTTTGTTTGTCGGCAGGATTACGGAAAAACTACTGGCCAGCTTTTTATGAAATTTGGTGGAAAGATGGGGAATGGGCCGAGGAACCAAGAAGGCATTAAATTGGCAGAGGTCTGCGCTCTCCAAGTGTCATTCTAGTTATCCCCTGTGTCAGGCTGTATGTCATTTTCAAGGTTGCTTATCAAAATGAGTGAGTTTTAGGACAATGAACTTGAATATGCCATAGCTTTAAGATATAATTAATGAGTTTCTTGCCAAATATCTTCTTTTTAAAAGTGACACATGCAGTAATGTAACAGTTGCAGCAGTGAAAGGCTGCAGCTATTGTAGATCTGTATCCTTTCCAGGTTGGATTTCACCTACAACTTCGACATCTGCTCCTCCAAGAAATACACTTGTTTACCATCTTACCCAGAGTCAGACCAGAAGATCGATATCAACATCATCCAAGTTTAGCCCGGCTTAGCACAAAGACGCAGGGGACAATTGCTAGCCTTCTCGGTCAAAAGTGAAATATATGGTCTTATTTTTACAGTAACCTACATATTGATCTTTACGACCCAGCGCGTCACTAAATGTAAACAGGAAACATCGGATCACATAGCTCTTCAAGCATGTGTTTTCCCACGCCAAGAACTTGATGACCCTAAACCTGCACAATGTCTCTGCAAAATCATAAATCTACAACTGAAAGTGTTAAAGCTGTTGAAGCTCACTTGGAAAAAACAAACCATTAACCATGAACAAAAAAGCAAATATTAATACAGTCATGTGTTATAGTAACATGTCAAAGACCTCTGATAATCCGAACTATCCAGTTCTCTGTCTCTCTCAAGCAAATTGACCACATTCAACCAAATAGCATCTAAGTGCAGAGTTATGCATGATAGTTAGGACCAGATAACCAAAACTCTGATCAAGGTAAAACCTGAGTAAAGCTGGAGAGGCGAGTGTTATATTCTCAGTGGGTTGTAAACTAGTGACTATTTCACATATCACAGTAACATTTGAATAAATCTTAATAGGTATGTCACTATATTAATACCAGTGAAATTCCCTGATTCTCAACAACCAATTCAATACTACGGTAAAAAACAACACAATAAACACTTATAGCTAGTGTTAGGAAGTCAAACAGGTCATAATTCCCTCTCTAATATCCATCTTCAAACAACTGTATTTAATCAGGCATCTTGCCGAAAACTACATTTTACAAAATAACAATTGAACACATCATGATAATGTTATAATTTACCTTCGCCTAATACTCATTTTTACTGATTAAAACTTGATGAAAGCTATAAACCATCATAATGAAACTCAATGCAACCTCCGTTAACATTAGCTGTCAGTTCCACAGGACTGTGCTGCCCATCGGCTGCTAACAGACTTAACGTTAACCAGCTTTTCTCTTGCCAATTTCAGCACGAATTTATTGTGGTGGGAAAAAATAGGGTGCGTCCTGACGTGTTGATATTGTGTTTACTGCGTTCTTTTGGAATTTAGACACCATTATACATCCCTAAATGTTAATATAGAAACTATAACAAATTAAAAGCATCCATCGTCTGACTAAGTATTGATAACATGCTTAGTATTTTATAAATTAGAGTTATATTTATTTGATGAACGTGGGCACGGAATGAACTAAATAGGTTTTATTTCTATTAAAAAAAGCAAACCGACGGAGGTTTTGTAATTCTGTGTATGCAACCTACAGAGCAGCTTCTTCACCAGTGTGGATAGTTTCATCACGGCAGAGAATAAAGGGCAAACCAATGTCTTTCATTACCTCCTCTCTGAAGTAAAGCTCCAGAACTCACTAGTAGACAGCCGGTTTTGTGCATTTCGAATGTTCCTTTTCATCCCTGCAACAAAGGCTTCTATCTGGACAGCCTTTTCAGGATTGGCGCGAGGTCCAGCCTTGGTGGTGGCAGCTGCTTTTTCTTGCTTTTTGATGATGCGCAGCAGGACTGATGCTTTTTCTGTGGCCGAATGGTCCTTGGGATCATTAAGATGTTGCAAACTCTCTGTGCTGCAATGTGCATAACAGGCGATGGAATGATCTCCCTAGGAGGATGCAACACGAGGCTTTTAATCAGACTTGATCTGTAATTCCTTTTCTGCATTTCTTTGTGTTTGCCCCCTCTTTTGTTTGACTAGTATCTATGCTTCTATCATCCAAGTTTCATGAGATGTGAGAAACATGTCCCTGCAAGTTACAATAGAGCAACGAAACATCCCAGACATCATTTACACTCCATAAAAATACATTCTACTCAATCAGATGCCGTGAAACTTGAAACTTGTTGTGTTTATGAATATATCGAGTATCGTATCGAGATCGTGAACCCAATATTGTGTATCGTATCGTACACCCCTAATTTTTATCCAAGTTCATCGTTTTAAAACCCTGCCATTTGATTATTCATTTCTATAACTGAACTCAAGGCAACTTAATGAATAAAATTCAATTTAGTTAAATGTGATTAATCGCAAATTAATCACACATTTTATTATCTGTTCAGAATGTACTTTAAAAAGGAAGATTTGTCAAGTATTTAATACTGTTATCAATATGGGAGTAGGCCAATATGCTGCTTTATGCAAATGTATGTATATATTTATTATTGGAAATCAATTAACAACAAAAACCCTCACAGGTACTGCATTTAGCATATAAAATATGCTCCAATCATAACATGGCAAACTCAAACCCAACAGGCAGCAACAGCTGTCAGTGTGTCAGTGTGCTGACTTCACTATGACTTGCCCCAAGCTGCCTCTGTAAAGGGGAGACTCGTGGGTATCCATAGAACCCATTTTCATTCACATATCTTGAGGTCAGAGGTCAAGGGACCCCTTTGAAAATTGGCCATGACTGTTTTTCCTTGCCAGAATTCAGCGTAACTTTGGAGCGTTATGTAGCCTCCTTCACGACAAGCTAGTATGACATGGTTGGTACCAAAGGATTCCTTAGGTTTTTCTAGCTTCATATGAGGACAGTATCTTCCCTCCAGCTTTTACACTCAGCCTGCAACAGCCTCCGACACATCAATTGTGTTAATGTGTTAAAGGAATTAATGGCGTTAAAATTAATTTGTGTTAACACGTTATCGCGTTCATTTTGACAGCCCAACTTTTTACAGATATTCTTTTTTTCTTACTTCCACTTTGAAGTCAGGTTGGAGGAGAGCCGCTGCCCCGCCCTTCACCGATCACTTTAAAGCTGCAACGTGTTATTGGGGACACACAAAGGACAAACATCAAAGCTGCTGTCCCAACTTGTCAGCGCTGCACTGGGTACTGTATCATTAAAAGCAAGGGGCACAGAAACAGGGACAGGAACATTAGGGCATACAGGTTACTGCAAACACACCTACAGTAAAACTCACTTCACCTCTAATTGAAGGTGAGCGTTTCTCCTTGACTGATCAAAGATCTGCCTGACAACCATGTAACACTAAATTGAAAAACCAAATCATGAGTCATTTTAACACTAGAAAGTTATGCCAACTTAATCCATCGATTAACACAATATATGCCCATTATAGTTTTCCAGGGTCCAAAGTACCAACCACTTCAGCTCAGCAGATACTAGAGCAAAGAAAATTCAAGAAATATCAACACCACTTAATTTCTTTACCGATGATAAACATGCCCCAAATTATTTCACCCTGTGATACGTCTCTCTGCTTAACCATGATTCAGCTGCCTCATTTTCAGTGACCGGGCAGTGTCAAGCCAAACAACAGCAGCAACATCAACAACAACAACCACCGGCTGATGAATGACTGCTGAGATGGAGAAGGGGATCGAAGGGATTGATCCGTGCCCTGCTATCTCATCCCTGTTTTTACCCTCTGTCAAACAGGTGCCGAGGGGAGATGGATTCTGCCTGCCGAAGGAGTGGATTAATGGCGGTGGGAGGGGGGAGGGGGAGGTTTCTGGCTGGACCCGGCAGAGTGGTGCTCTCCTCTGGGCAGAATGGAGGTGGCAGAGGTGTTATTGACAAGGCTCCAGGAGAAGAAGAGTTGCCAATGCCCCGGGTGAGAGTGGAGAGAGGATTGAGAGAGGAGAAACTCTCTGCACCCTCACTCAAACACCAACATGCAGACACACACACACACACACACACACACTAAAACAGGTGTGCACGTGTATAAACACACCACCCTCCCAGAGTACCTCTGGCGGGCATAATGATGGATGGTTAGAGGGTTCAGCCTCTCATTCACCTTTGTTCAGACTCTTGCTCTGTGAATTGAGTGGCCATGGTAATGAATATGCATGCATGCGTAGATGATGTTCACAAGCTCAACGCAGAGCGTATAAATTGCCAATTGCGCCGAGTTAATGACACAAACATAACCCTTTGTTCAATTTCCATTGACTTATTGTGCGCGCTAAATTAATTGTCTGGCTTCCAATTACTATGGATATTTTTAGTGCATGGAGATGTATTCTGTAAACATAGATTACATTACTCTAATTGAGGGAAGAGAAAATATGTCCAAATTGCTCCTGATATCACATCAGCACTAATGGCGAAACAAATGGAGCGAGCTCGTTCGTCTTTGCCTAAGATAACTCAATTAACTGTAAAAACGATACATTTAACGTTAAAGTGGTCGCGCTCGGTCGGTATTCGTAGCAAACTTCGTGAAGGTCACGATCCAGGAGCTCTACTTGTGTGGAAAAAGTGTTATGGATTCACTTACTGGCTAGGAGGCCCTGAGTGTTGTGAGGAGGGAGAGCAGAGAAGCTCAGTATGCTACAGGCATCCATCTCTAACTCTCGCTCGCTCTCGGCGCACAGCTCTCCCCATGAAACATCACTGACAATTTCTCAATGCAGCAGAAGTGCTAATGCTGGTTTTTACAAAAGATGCTCAGCTAGACAACAGGGTGTGCCCCGTCTCAGATTAATGAGTACTCAAATGCAAGCAGACAGCAGTGGAATTAACAACCTCATCTCCCTCCATCTCTTCCTCCTTCCCCTCTCCCCGCTTTGTTTTCTCAAGACTCTGGCGACTAATTAAAGACACTGCATCATGAAATGTGTGCTTCCTTCTTATCACTCCTCAGTCCTTCATCACTGACAGAACAGGAAGAGTGATTGCCGGTCCCTCCTCTCACCGCTCCACTTATGATAAGACATACTTGCTGGTGTTTGCTGTGTTAACACCATTGCAGGGTTTGTCACATGTTAGAATTAAAAAAGTGTGAAAAACTATGAGTGATCGCCCACCACTGTGATTCACAAGTGGAAATGATGTAAAACAGCTGGAGACGAAAAGGTGCATCGAAGAATGATCTTATTAGGTTTTATTTAAAGGGCAAATTATCACCCCTGATTTAGCTTTAAGCTACAGTCCACACAACGAAATGAAGTCTTGTTTGTTACGTTATTAAAACTGTTATGATGAAGAAGGAAAAGAAACCTTTAAGAGGAGGGGTGATGTGATGATATGTTTTTAATAACACATGACAGGCTCTGATTCACAGGGACAGAATTAGGCTGGAAGCAGAGACTTTACAAGTGCAAGAGGTGCAGGGAGCACGGCATCTGTGACTTTAACCTCAGGCTATTGCAACTGTAATGTCAACAATATGTAAGTACTAGTCTGTCACTTTCAATATAGGTAAAAAGAGCCAAAAAAATAACAAATCAGATGAAAGGATCATTGTCATTCTTGAAAACGGGTCACAAAACGCAAAGTAAAGAAATTTCCTAAAACAGCTGTACAGCACTGCACATTTGTTGGGGACTATTTCCAGCTGCAGATTAATACGCATTAGATGCACTAGTTAGTGAGTATTTATGACACCTGGATGGTGTATGTGGGATTGAGTAAAAAAATAATCCACGAAGATGTCACTTAGTGCAACATTGTGGCTAATTTAGTTTTTGGACAACAATGGAGGTAAATGGCACAGCACAATAAAGTATAATCAGGCTTTTGTTTCCGAGGCAATTCTTATTAGTACAGTAGGATGAACTCACTGTTGATATTGGTCTTTTCATGGGATTCGTTGACAAGAAGATTAATACAGAATATTATTGTCAGCCTTATACTTTAAAAAGGTGCATTGTGTAGGATCTGGCCGCATCTAGCAGTGAGGTTGCAGATTGCAACCAACTGAAACTTCTCTTGTGTGCCAAACGTGTAGGAGAACTATGGTGGCCGGCGATGTCAAATGAGAAAGACCCTCTCTCTAGAGCCAGCGTTTGGTTTGTCCATTCTGGGCTACAGTAGAAACATGGCGGCCGGATCTGTGAAGAGGACCCGCTCCGTATGTAGATATAAACAGCTCATTCTAAGATGACAAAAACACAACAGTTCTTAGGTTCAGGTGATTATACACTAAAAAAAAAACATAGTCATGAATTTTATATCCCATTTCTGCCAATAGATCCCCCTAAATGTTACACACTGGACCTTTAAACTCATAAGTACTGTATCACCATCACATTTACAAGCACATCTTTCAAGGTGGGTTGTATTATATGAAATAAATTGATGCAAATTGTCTAAAAGACAGAAAAGAGGTCAGACAATTCACTCACAAGTCAAATCATCTGTGCCCAAACTGCAGGTGCATCAACCCAAAACACTGCAAAATGATTATGCTTTCTGTTTAGCGACACAATCTTGAAAATCATGATAAAATATGCCAGACACAACTGTGTCAGCAGTCACAGGTTGAAACTCACCAGCTGACAGCTCAAGAAACAACACGCAACCTTATATGACCCATTCTGTAACGGTGTTTGTAGTAATGATTAAAGGAAGTCATTTTTGATTAAATGTTTTGGTTAATTTTCTATAAAACACAGACAACACCACACTTGACACTTGGACTAAATGTGAATTACAGTATATCTATTTATCTCAGGGACTGAGTCATCTGGCATGCTGCAGGCTACATGATAAGTGTAGATTGACCTTTTTGCCAAGCTACTGGTACCAGTTAGCCTCGGTTTATCTTCGAGCTCCTCTTGTAGAAGGATTACAGGTCTGTGTGCCCAACATGTGCCATTCAGTCATGGGAGAAGGTAGCAATACAGTCTGGATGGATGTGTGGGTGGAATTGGGATTGGGATTTAAGCAATTTGCAGCAGACAATGCAGACGCACAGGCAGAGGGGTCGGCGGGAGCCTGATGGATCGCTTTCTGTGAACAGGCGAGAGGACTTGGAGTACTTTTTTTTTACTATCCCCATTGTCCCATTTGTCTGTGTCACTGCGAAACACAGATGTGCGAGTGTTAGAGAGGAGTTCATTTTGAGGAGCATTTTGGTAGAAAGCGCAACCGCGCGATGATCACTTCGATCCGCTACTCTATCTCGACCAGATATTCACTTCACTACTCCATGAGGAAAAGCTCTATTTATATGCTAATTGGTTTATCGTTGATTAAAGGGGCTACATGTAGCATTTTACCATCAATAATAAATCATTACTACATTAATTTTGAGACACCGGTATAATGACTAGTGAAAGCCGTATGGAAAAATTATTTCCATCATGTTACTCTCTCACTAGAGGAACAAAAAAGAGAAAAGAAATAAATGGAGCGATGCCAGGAGGAAGGATGGGAGAGACTTTTCATCTATTTAGTAGTCTGAAAATGAGGAGGTACGCTAAGCACTATGTGAGACCAGAGGCCTTCAGGTGTCTCAACCATTTTCATGGTAATTTAACCAAACCAGTAAGCTACCCAAGGCATGTAGAGCATCATTAACACCTGATTAATAAATGGACAAACTGTTGAATAAGAATACACCATACTGACAGGGTGTCAAGAGAATCAATACTTTTGTTCCAAGTCGATAGAGTTGAGAGTCTACAAGCAAACACCAACAGAGATCAGTGACAGAGCGACAATAATAAACTTCCCCCAGAGGACTCCAGAGGGCTTCTGACTTTATATCACTCATTTCCTATATCTGTTAATGTATTTCCAGACAATTAAATTACGATCACCATTTACTGAATTTTAAAAAAAATAGATGAATCTAAACCCAGCAATGTGATATATTCCATACTGGGCTACGACACATCATCTATGCAGAAAATAATCACGAGCATCTGCAAATGAATTCATAGCTTTAAGGCTATAGCAGACAATCTTTTCTTATGAAATGTTATGTAGCGCAGCGCTGATTGCAGCAGATGTCAATCAGTGCATGGATCCAACTGTAAAAGGAAGCAACTATACATGTAGAACAAGAGCTCAGCAGTTTAAATGTAAAGCAAGCGGTTACATAAATCTGTTGTTTTGAAATAAAATATTTCTCTAATGCTTAGAGGAGCGTGAAGAAAATGTGACCACCCCTCCTGTGTGTGACAAATGCATGTTGGGTTTCCCCATGGAACAGGGAAATAATTATGTGAATTGGCTGTGAGCCAGGCAACACTTATGTTTGCCCAATGCCAGTAGACAATACTACTCTTTACCACACACCCATGTTTTCAGTAAACAAGCACACAATCCACAAAACAAAGGCAACAATAGCTGCAAAACTAATTCAACACAAAACTACACCATATGGCTACAACACATAATATTCAAAAAAGAGTAACGTTAGTAGCCGTATGTGGGACAATATATTGTTCTCGTAATTCTTCCACATTTCACCACTAACAGTGACTGTTATGGGAAACATTTGCATGAAAGTATCATAATGCACATGCCAAACAACAACAAAAAGAAAAAGATAAGCCACAAATAGCACTTCATAATTAATACCAATGCAATATAAAACACTGCACACAGGCAAAAGAACAGCTGCTTAAGAGCAGAAACTTGCAGCCAGCCTGCAGATGATCCAAGACATGAACCACAAACAGATCTACAAGCGGGAAAACGATACTGTATTAGTAACACAAGCAGCGAGTTAGCCCGATGCTAGCAATCACATAAAAGACAATGGACTTATAAAATACAGGTTAGCACATGCATCAGTTACTTAGAGTGTGTTCCAATCCACGTACTTCCTGAAGTACACTTCAATGTGGTGCACTTTGTGCACTCTGTACTCACTTGAGTAGTGCGTAAATTTCAACGGGGTAGGATCGTCTCAAATCGAATACTCTGCGGCGCACTGACCGGAAATGACGATCGCAACATTTGACTGCGGCTCGCTACCCGCCAAAATATCTTCCAAAAAAAAATTAAAGCAGAGTGGAAATTACGTTTCCAACATCGTCGCCTACGCCTACGATGTGTCCTCATGTTGGCTGAAAATTCTGTTATCTACGTATGTTTGAATAGTGGTCGTGGCTCCGCCCCTTCCACTGCTTAGCCAAGATGGAGGCAGTTGAGTGTGGAAAGTGTCCAGCGTTCCACACTCAACGATCTGACCGTTTTGAGTACAACATTCGGGTACTTTGAGTGCACTGCATTTCCCGTACTACCCAATTGGAACGCACTATGCACTCAAAATAATGAGTATGTAGTACAGAAGTATGCGGATTGGAACACACCCTTAGCTTGTCAAAGAGAGGTGTTCCTCATCATCTCAGCAGCAGAGCAGTGCAAACAAGTGGGTATAATTGGCAACTTCAATTAGGCCGCCATGTTGGCTTGGTGCATTTTTTCTTCCTTCTTCTTCTTTGGTGTTTATTTCATAGAATTTGTTTACAAATAAGGGAAATATATAAATATCACCAGCCGTGTATATTAAGCACATCCTATTCTTTTATAATGTTTCATCCTCTGATGCATTCCTCTCCTGTGACAAGCACTGCTGTCCCATGGGATGTGTTGTCTAAAATGTTATTTATAGGTATAATTTAGCCCTTATATTAATTAAGAACATGTACGTTCATTTTTTTTTTTAAACTTTATTAACAAAAAAAGGTCCTGTGAGAGAAAAAACAAGTACACAACATATCCAAGACTGCTAATACTATATATGTACCATATTCAACTTAGAAGTAGGCTATTTATAAAATATGATGTAATAATAAATAATATAAATTGTAAGTGAAAGGAATATTACAAATAAGAAAACAAACAAATGAAAACATTTCATGAACATATTGTTTTTTTACTGTACGAGCAAGAGAATAAGAAATGAGTTCAATTCAATCACAATACGAGAGAAAGAAGGCTGGGAAACAAAACAAAAATGAGGTTAGATTTCATGTAAACCGTCTGTGACCTTGGAGGGAATACAAAATATATGAGGCAAAAGCTAACGACTTTTACAATTCATTTCTTCCAGATTTGCGGTAAAAAGGATGTAGAAGAAATTCTGTTTTTACTTGGAAGAGTTCCCAAGAATATGAATATAACATTGTGTTTATACTATTCAAACGCAATGGAGATAATGCACCTGCTATATCACATCCTCCAAAACAGATGAGACATCATTGATCTAAGTACTGTATTCTTATGAAATTGGGACGTTGTGTTCAGGTAAAGCTCATAGGACAGTAAAAGGCCATGTTCATGAGCATTGGAACGATGTTGCAAAGAGCAGAATATGTCTTTTGTGAGTGGAGTTGTCTGCCTGAGCTCTATTACAGCTATTTAATATACTCAGGCTATGTTAAGAATTTGTCCTCGGAAGAAATGCTTAGGACATAATCAGTGTTATTTAGTGTTTTACTCTGTAGAAGATGATCAGAGTGCCTGACTACTAAAAAATAAAAAAGGGGAAACATGTGGGGGCACATCCTAAAGGAGGTCGATGTACTGAAGTAATGACCTTCCTCAGATTCTCTGCTCTGTCTTTCCAGCTGAAAACTCTCCTCTCCCTGATCTCTGGCACACATCAGCCGAGTTGTCCCTTGCAAGCCTCCTGTCACACAAAATAAATTGCCTTCGCTGTGAATGGGTCAAAACAACACAGAGATGTCATTATTTCACTGCAATTGATCATACCTTGGGAAACACAAGTCAATAGTTTCTATAATTGCAATGTCTCCAGCCCCTCAGAGGTTCTTCCACGAGGGCTCCTTTGCTTCTTTACATCTTCCCACTGATTACGATTTTCACGTTTCATATTTTTTGCCATCCTTGAGAAGGCTGCACATTACGGAAATACATATTTTAATGCTTTGTAGAGGGTGCTTGTGTGATTTAAACCTAATACTTCACTTCAGTTCAGCATTTCCATTTTGCACTGCAACTTGCTGAACAGTCAACCTTTGACATTTTGAACAGGTTTTAACAGGTGGCATCCAGACTTTCACTCTTGAATTCTTTTGACTGGAGCACTCAATAGAGTTATTTTGCCTTGGATAACATTTTTTAGAGGTAGGCTGTTATTTTCTGGCAACCAAAAGCAAAAAGGGACACAGAGCAGCCAATGAATGTGGTGTAGTGGTGGATCAGTATAATAGTGTGCACATTGGCCTTTTAATTAAAATTCAGCCAATGTGGGTCACTGCAGGTATAATGCATTTTTTATTATAGTTCAGAGTTATATTACAATTTACATAGCGTTTTAATTAGCATGGGAAGTCCCTTGATCTGAATTGATTTCAATGTGACATTTTGTTTTTCTGCCCATTATTATTACTAATATTGTGTTTCTATTTATTTTTTCAATGGGCTGCACGGTGGTGCAGCGGTTAGCACTGTCGCCTCACAACAAGAGGTTAGCCGGTTTGAATCCAGGTGATGAATCTGAAATCTGTGTGGAGTTTGCATGTTCTCCCTGTGTCAGTATGGGTTTTCTTTGAGTGTTTCCTCCCACAGTCCAAAGACATGCAGGTTAGGTTAATTGTTGACTCTAAACTGCCCATAGGTGTGAATGTGAGTGTGAATGGTTGTCTGTCTCTATATATATGTCAGCCCTGTGATAGTCTGGCGACCCCGCTTTCGCCCAATGTCAGCTTGGATCGGCTCCATTTCCTCCACAACCCCTAGTGGGATAAGCAGTTACAGATAATGGATGGATGGATATTTTTTTCAATCAATCATCAATCAGTCACTCACTTGATCTGCCTTTTTGTCCTATGTAATATCTAGCTATGCATTCATTCACTGTAGTAAAATTCTTATTGAAAGACTTGAATGTCAGCCAGTATGTTGTGCCAGTGTTTTGTGTCATTGGCAGACTCATTGAAAAAAAAAATTCTGCCCTCAAGGCCGCGTGTCAATCAAACCTAGCCGATTACAAACCTTCAGGAAGCTGCACAAATCCACATAGTAGTGAAACGTACGTCATCTAAAAATGAAACATGCTAAACCTTTAATGGTTCTAAAATGTGAAAAATTGCTGCATTCCTCTGTGTTATGTCAGTGTACATGAAGTATCGTTGGGTTTTGGACTGTTGGTAGGACAACACAAGCCATAGCTCTGGGTAATATCATTGGCATTTTAACAAGTGTCTGTCATTTTATAGGCTTAACAATTCATTTTAAAAAATAAATAATTGACAGATTATTCCATAACAAAAATAATCATTAGTTGTGGCCCTAGCAGTTTAGATTTATTATAGCTGAAGCACCGGTTCCCAACTTGGGGGTCAAGACTGCCACTATCGGTCGCCAAAGCTTCATATGCGGCGTTACTTTGTTTTTGTGTCAAAGTATGTCAGGTGAGGCCCAGTCTCAAGGCGGTTTTGATTTGTGATGATTAACTGCCTGTTAATTTGTATCAATGGCAATAAAGTAAAAAACAAAACAAAACAACAACCAGAGAGCTTATAGAACAATGGCCAAGCGTCAGGGAGAAGAAATTTGTCAAAAAAGAAGCTTAGGTATTTATGATTGTTAAAATAAAAAAAAACATAATACAGACAGAATATTGTAATAAAAGTTAATAATAATAACAGGAAAACTCATTTTTGATGCAATATTCACAGGAATGCAAAATTCCTCAGTTATTGCGTTCACTATTTGGGATAATCATACAGTTTATCAGTTGTTCTGTACTAATATTGTTATGTATTGAATATAATATTAAATATCCATAAAATGTGTCACTTAGTCGGTCGTCAGTTTACTCAGTGATAGAAAAGGGGTTCCTGAAGAAAAAAACCCACTGAGCTATACGACATGGGCTAAAGTGATGAGGTCTGTTGAATTTGTCCATCACTGTGAGCACTATATCACCTAATTAAATCCACCACAGAGCCAACTTACCTTACAGTGCATTTATAAAACTGAGTCATACACCAACTATATACAGCACAGTGAAAAATGGCGGTAATGTTCAGAGAACAGGCCGAACAAAGGCAAGCGTGTTGAGACTCACATGGAGTTTAATGAAAGTGAAGGCCTGCGGTGTGGAGCTCACCCAGCCTTCTGTTAGGCCTCACTAGTTCTGACACCATAGGCAAAAATGTGCTGCCGACATGAGCAAAGCATTCCCCTTCTTTGTGGTCCAAACATTCCCAGATTTGATGCATCTCTCACTGTTTGATTTCATTTTCTTTCATTCTCTACAGTCGTACAAACTCATTTTTAACCTGAAGAGACATCAGTGGGTTGTTAACAGCACATATACCGTACACACATACAGCAGCAAAGGCATGACATATGGGCTCTCACACACATCATCACTCCCTAATATCCTAATATAATACACACACACACATAGAGTAATTTATTCATACCCACACACAGACATATTCACACGCTGCATTGTGTCAGTATCATCAGTCCCTAATGCAACCATCTGCTCCACTCTGTATTTCTTTTATGCATAAAATGCTAACCAACTCTTGGCAAGAGAGCCTCACTCGCCATCTCATATGCATCACAGCAAATTAATGAGTTACCTGAGAGGGAACATGAATAGAGCTTTTGTGGGTCTGATGGGAAATTAAAAATGGCTAACAACCCTGAATCAGCCAAACTAATGGAGAGTGTTGCTGAGGCCTTCCTGGACCATGCCAGAACTGCACCTAAACTGCCAATGCACGGAGAAATAAACAGGAAGACCTGCATGGCGGTTCCATAACTGGCAGGCCTAATGAGCGATAAAGGAAAAAAACAAGCTGGGGCGAACCCAGCGAGGAGCATGAAACATTACTCAGTTAAAAAGCATTCCCTTAAGCAGCCAACCGTTGGTCTATTATCGGATACAGTCTATCTATAATGAATCCGCATGCTTTAAATGTATGATTTAAACTGTCGAGATTTATGCTGAGCTGTTTCAAAATCTGATTCAAAAGTCTGTTTGTTCTACAAAGTAGTTACTTTAGTGCAGCATGCACACAGATCTTTAGACTTCTAATAACAATAACACTTTCGGATTTAAATTTTAGACAACACGTCCCCTGGGACAGCAGTGCTTGTCACAGGAGAGGAATGCATCAGAGGATGAAATGTTATGAAAGAGTAGGATTTGCTTAAAGTACACGGCTGGTGATATTTATACATTTCCCTTATTTGTAAACAAATTCTATGAAGAGAGCCAAACCAACAATGAATTGATCTTATTAACAAGCATTCCCTTGTTAGCCAAAGACTGATAAAGTGTATTTTTTCTCCATTGTTGTCAGAAAACTATTAAAAACAGGGGGACAAGTTCCCTCATTAGGATGAACGTGGGCATTTTATATTATCTAACAACAATTCTTCATACACCATACTACTCCTGTGAATACTCACGAGAGCACCAAATGTGTATTAATCCACGGCTGAAAATAGACCCCAACAAATGCCCTGTTTACTCCTGTCTGAGTGACATTTACTAAAAACTAAAGTGTTCAGCTATTTAAGGAAATGACTTAGCCTTATTTAGAAAATAAACAATATACTTATGGCCCATTTTTAAAGATTTACATTTTCAGTGGTTCAATTGGTGTTGGGGCTGAAAACAGCCAAAGACAGGGGAGTAGCCGACATTTTAGTGTCACTCTGTGTTGACAAAGAAAAATATAGAAGCCGAATTGTCCACAAAGGTTTCCTTCACTCACATATGAATGAACCAGGTGATTAAAACCAGTAAAAACAGTGGATAAAACAGTTCCTTGTTAAAAAATCGGTTTGGGGAGCTGAGCAAATTGAGCTATCGCAAACATTTGCTCAGCTCGTTTCACTGACAAAACTTAAAATCCAGACGCCTGATGACTAAAATCCTTCATCCAGTTAAAAGATACAGTTAAAAACAACCAAGGTCTAAAAAGTGTATCATAAAAGAGTGATTTAAAACTGGATAAAAAGTCAATTTATGAAATCGTTTATAGGCATGCCATCATAGATCCGTCATGCGCTGTGAGACATCTTGCTGAACATGAAAGGGCGAAAAACCAAGAATGGTAAGTGATACAGATTATTGCAGAAATATAAATTATGGTATAGCTGATATGTATGGGAATTAATGAGTCTATTGCGTTATGAAAAACACCCCATGCATAATTTATTAATTGTACTGTACAGGTTTGTTAATGAAATGCTGTAAACCATTACTAACTCCTGAATAGGATAACATGTCTCCCAACATTTAATACCATGGGTGCAGAGGTGAAACTCATTTAAGGTTGGTAGGGAATTTAACAGTCTTTCATCATGCATCCTCCAAAAATTCTTATGTAAAATGATTTAGAGGAGGGGATTGCGAATTCAAAGGTGGCGGCATCAACACCCTTCAAGTCCCCCCTTTCGCACCTCCTTTGACTTCATCTCTTCTATCAGCCAACATGGTTTAATCTGAAACACAAGCCTCGGGTTGCAAAAGTCACTCTACATCTTGTCAGGACAATATTTTCACTGCCTCCTTTTCCCGGCGGCGATGACCTTCCTGCGTCTCTGTGATCTGTGCCAGCCCACAGTCACAGCCCACATTGACAGGACTGCGAAAGGCAGCCGAGCGTATCTTAATCCATTCTAGCTCTGCTTTGTTGTGGCCTGGGTTTGTCTAAGGTGCTGCTGGAGCTCTCTCTCTCTGTGTACAAGAAGGGGGTTTTCTCAACCAGCTAGTCCATTAATCCGAATGGAAGACGCTCGTAAAGGCTGGGGACCTTTAGACAGATGACAGAACCTCGTTGTCATTTCGTGTTGAGTCGCTAAACCCCGGCATTTTTCTCTGACCTACCCTTACTGAAATATTCAGGCTGTATTTGTGAAAGCGTGCACACTGTTTCAATTTGCTCTCCATGTAAACGCTCTTTTGTTAAATTATTCATCGGGAATAAATGTGCCAACGCGCTCATCGTAGAGGACGGCGTTAAGAGCATAAAATGCTCAACTCTTTGGAAAAGGGATTCACACAGCACCAACGCTGCACACCGCAGTGAAAGAACCTTTGAATCGAGTCACATCCGCTCACATCGGCTTACAAATGGTAGAATTATGTTTTTCAGGTTTATGCTTTTTCTTGAATATTACTATTTGTTGAATTGGGTGCATAAATTCAGTCTGAATAGCTTGTTTTCTTTAAAATACCTAACTAGCATAAACGTCCAAAGGTCTGTTTCCATAAATAACCACATGGCTTCATCAAAGCCCGGTACGCACCGCTATACAGCTGTTTCCAGCAAAGCACACTTAAACATAACAGCTGTAGACTGTTGCACTTTATATAACTCCTCTCCCGTTGAGCTTAAACAGCAGGATGGAGGGGTGTTTGCACTTGAAAATGACAGCTAAAGGTGTGTGTGTGACGCTGTGTGTTGCTGGTAGGCGAGTCTGTGTCTCTCTAGTTCCCTTCACAGATGGAGAGGAGTGCCCCAGGTAAGTGGAGACCAAGCCAAGGATATGAAACAGGGATGACCAGGCTCCCAACGGAAGACAACAGAGGAACTGAGGGATTGTGGGATCTGTGCTACAATAGATAATTAGTCAGGAACATCTGTTGGAAGAAGTTCCCCTACACCTCATGGGCCACAGATCTTAAATCATTCTCTGGCTCTGAGTGGAGAGTGAGCAGCTCGAGCTATTTACTTTGATAAATCATTTGTATTAATCACCAAGGTCCACCTGTACACTTCCATATGGCTGTGGCGGAGTGGTGCGTGAACTTCAGTCGGCCCCAATGTGGTGAAAAGCTAACCTAAATATCAAATGAGATAGAGCTGAATTAAACATTTTAAACAAGTTTGAACTCTCTCGGACCTCATCTTTTTCACTTTAAAGTTTAATCTTTCATCTCAGCCTTAAAAAAAACAGCCTCAAGTGCATGTGGGTAATCTAATTTTGTGTGCATTATATTTGAAATGCAGGCGTAGCTATCAGCAAATGGCATCAAACGAGAGGATTCCCACTTGCTCTGCACTATTTTGTGTTTTATGTCTATGTCTTGATTCTCATTTTTACTGCATGTTTTTTTCTTTAATACGTTTTTTTTGTAGCATTGTTGGAGGGAGCCTGAGAGCAAGAATGTAATTGCCAAGTGCTCCACTGTAATTATTGTGCATATGACAAATAAAGACTTGAACTCAGCTTTTGCTTATGCTGTGTTAAAGGGATGCATGACTTCCACCTGAGCATTGTCCGTTCTAGGAGTTGTCTGTGTTTTCGTCTTACAACTTTATCTTTTTCACAGCGTGTTTTCAGTTCATGAAAGTAAACTGAAACACTTTGATCACCTAAAAATCTTATTCAGCGTTCGGTTATACTTAGCTCCCCCCTCTCGTGTAACTTCTGGTTGCAACAAAACAAAATGGTGACGGCCAAAATGTTGAACTGGAGGTTTCAAAACGGCAGTCCACAAACCAATGGGTGATGTCACGTTGACTATGTCCACTTCTTATATATGTAGGGACCTAGCATTTCTGGTGGCAAAGACAATGAACTATGCTTCTCAGGATCCTTGAGTCATGCAGCCATTGGCTGTGGACTAAGCTCAGTAGCCATTGGCTACTGTAGCATTCACACAGAGGTGTGAAATTCACCCAGGACAAAACCAGAGGAATCTTTCTGCTCTTTCTTCACCTTCTCACCCAAACTGACCTGCTTGAGGTGAGCTGCTGCTCTCCCCACCTAAGCTCTCCAGTCCAGAAGCTGTAGAAGCAGCTCTGTTCTGATATATGGCCTGTTAGGAAACAGACATAAGACTTCTAAGGCAGAAGATGCGAGAGCCTGCCTTTTGACCAACTAACTTCAAGCAACAACCGCAAGGAAGTTAGCACCAAGCTATCAAGCTGCTGGGAAGAAGTATTGGAGCGATCAGCTTCCTCTAATCTGCACAACTAGATTCGAGCACAGCAAAGACAACATCTTTGACTTGGAACCACAACTTCAACACATGGAATTACAAACCCCTTTTATTCCATGGATCGGTAACGTACTGGGCTAACTTTAGCAGTAGCAATCGCACATGGCTGAGCAAGACTGTTCAACATATTAACATTTTGGTTATTGGTCCCTGATTCCAGGGTGGTGCCCCGTTTATTATTAATGTGTATTGATAATCTTTATTAATATTAATAATTATATTATTATTTATTAATTAATTTGCTAATAACCAAACCTGTTACAGCCAAATCCCTACATATACAATCTATGTACCTGAGTGATTGTGAGATGTTGTTAGTACTTTGTCCTGTGTTGATTGAAGTGGAACTGGCATAAAAGTGTACTGCTAAATTGAATTATTTGATATCCCGCTGTCACCATTTCATCATCATTTCAAATGCTAACATCATCGTGCTAACATGCTGATTTTTAGCAGGTGTGCCTACTATACGTTCACCATCTTAGTTTAGCATGTTAGCATACTGATGGGAATATCATTAGTTTAGCAGTTATTTAATCATAAATGATGATTTATGATGATGGTGCTATAAAAGGGAAACAAAGTTATTACTATGCATCTCAAATTCGTCATTTTGGCCGTTACCATACTGGGGTTTTTTCAACCAGAAATGACATGAGAGGGTAGAGCTAAGTACAACCCAACGCTGACTAAGACATTTTTAGGCAACCAAAAAGGTTATAATCAACTTTCATGAACTGAAAACACACTGTGAAAGGGTTAAAGTTGTAAGATGAAAACACGGTCAACTCCCAGACCGGACAACGCCGTGGTAGCGACCTGTCAATCACAAGGTAGCCACGTCCTAAAGCATCCCCTGCTTTATGGTCTATTTGACTCTAAATGGGACCATAATTTACTAAATGAACATCATGCTGTATTGTAGAAGACTTGAAACTAGTGATTGAGACCATAAACTCATGTTTACAATGTTTACTGAGGTAATAAATCAAGTGAGAAGTAGGGTCATTTTCTCATAGACTTATATACAATCTGACTTCTTTTTGCAACCAGAGGAGTCGCCCCCTGCTGGCTATTAGAAAGAATGCAAGTTTAAGGCACTTCAGCATTGGCTTCACTTCTCAGACCTTGGAGGTGCCACTTGGTCTGTACAAAATTTCATGGCAATCCTTCAAATAGTTTTTAGAGAGATTTTTCACTCTAGACCAAAGTGGCTGAAAAAAATAAAAACAGCTGCATCTCAAAGCAGTGAGGGACATTTGCAGGAAACATAATGGATTATCCCTTTTGGCAGAATGAAGATCCATCGACCCCACCTGCCTCTAAAAGAAAATATAAAGATACTTTAATTTCACTAACATCATCTACTAGTCCCTTCAGTCATCAAATAAATGTTGCACTGGGACTGGCCCTGCTCCCGATGTAACCTGAACATTAGCAAAGAAATGGATGCTATTTACGGCATCAAAGAAATGAGGTAAATAATTAAATAAATAAACGCACAGCTACGCACCTCAGAATGGGGCCAAGGAGAAAAGAGACAGTTAGAAATCCATCAGAATGTCATTTTGTGTGTCTCTGCCTCTCCAGATAGATATCAGCGCATTGCAAACCTCACTCCCATTAACCTGTTCACAGGTTGCCAAGAGAGGAAGTAGTATTTTTCACCTTTCCATCAACTCCCCCCTGCCTATAGACACCCACTCAACCCCCCCGCCCTCTTCTTCTTCTCCTCCTCCTCCTACTTTTTGGTCCGTTTGAGTAAGTTCCACAAAAGATAATTTCCTTTTCAAATTACAGCAGGCCTTTTCACTGACCCAAGGGCATTGTGATAATGCAGTGTGGGAGCTGAGAGTGTCTCTGATGAGGGGCGAGAGTGAATGCACCGGCCAGCACTAATGTCTTGTCAACACCATACTTGGACACGGGCGCCTATACAATAGGATACTGAACGTCCTCAGAGTTGCTGAGCAGGGCAGCTCAGCCAGATTGCGGCATTTTCAGCATGATTAGCTGACACTTTCACACAGAACTTGTTGGGCCATGTGAAGGTACAGTATGTGCTGTTGTAAATATCCAGAAAAGAAGAAGAAAAAACAACTTTGGATAGGAAGCCTCAACAGGATGTGTGAATGAGTTGCCGAAACAGCTTGCAGGCTGCGTCGTGATTCATGTGCTAATCGCCTCTCGGTCCAGTCAGGCATGAGAAACACAGAGAGGAGGAGGTGTCAGGTACAGCGAGGAATACTTTGATATTAGAATTCAAGGCATCTGCGTCTTGCCTTGAGCAGGATAATCCCATTATGCCTCAGGTCACAGCAGTGCACACAGAGAGAGAGAGAGAGAGAGAGAGAGAGGCACAACTCACTTCAAAATAAACTGCTTACGGATGACGAGAATAACACAAACAGCCGTCAGAAATAACATCAAACTCCGACCCAAACTGAATTAGAACATCCAATTTAGGGACGAAAAAATACCCCAGATATTGAAAAGAGAGAATAACACAATTAGATTTTGAAGAAGAAAAAAAAAAGGGGGGAAAGTTTTCCAGCCAGACTTTTACAGTTCATCTTGGCTGTTTGAAGATCGAGTGGTTTTTCATTACAGTCTGTCAGCTTTCATTATGAAATGAGAAAATCTAATTTTGCTCGGTGTATCTGACAGTTTTTCCAAACTAATTCATCCTGTCGAGATAAAGCCCTGGTAAACCCAGCAGATGGTGTTTGTGTAACTGAACGCTTTGTTTTCTGTGTGCACATTTCGTAAAGTGCAAGACCCTTCTTGATTTAGATCTAGATGTGCATCGTGTTTTGTTTCTGTTTTTCTATTGGGAGAAGGAACATATGTCTCTCCCAATCTCTGATTGCTATCTTGTTCGATTTAGATAAGCTGAAAAAACAAATTGGTTGTTCTTGCTCTTTAGTTTATATTCACTTATTCTTTCATCTTAATTAATTTAGAAATTCTTCAACAAAGAGAGACTACAAACAGACAGCTGCAACTGTGAGATAGGGTTGCACTGAGATTTTGCTGGTCTTTTATTAAAAATAGTTGGTGAGTTGGGTCATCCACTTCCAATAAGATGTGTGCACCTCTCTGACCACAGCTAGAAAATAGCATTTTACTAATATTTTCTATTTCAGATGGCTGACCAGGGGATTTATTCCAGGAAGGAAGCGTGGCAGGACTTTAATCAACAGCTTCAGAGGCTTCAGTCTGTAAAACCTGCAATGAAACCAGCTATAAGCTAATAACCTCCATACTATAACCCACCTCAAAGAATTTCATAAGTAGGAGTTGCAATTTGTGGGGAAAATTATGAATAATTTGATAGGAAAATTGTAATATTTAAAAGAAATATCAGCATATATATAAAAAAGTATTGCTTGCTGTAAAGGAATAGTTTGACATTTATTCACTTTCTTGCCGTGAGTTAGATGAGGAGATGGATATCACTCTCATACCTGTAAACATGAAGCTACCTATAGCAGCCAGTTAGCTTAGCTTAGCACAAAGACTTGTGTACCAAAGTATTGCTTGGTCGGGTCTAGAAGGTAACCTACCATTTGGGAAACTCTTGCAAGATGGTTAAGGTTAGGCATTGACCTCAAAAAATTAAGGTTAGGCATTGACCTGGAATAGTTAAGGTTAGGCATTGACCTCGAATGGTTAAGGTTAGACATTGACCTTGAATAGTTAAGGTTAGGCATTGACCTCGAATGGTTAAGGTTAGGCATTGACATGAAATAGTTAAGGTTAGGCATTGACCTCGAATGGTTAAGGTCAGGCATTGACATGGAATAGTTAAGGTTAGGCATTGCCCTTGAATGGTTAAGGTCAGGCATTGACATGGAATAGTTAAGGTTGGGCATTGACCTCGAATGTTAAGTCTAGGCATTGACCTCGAATGGTTAAGGTTGGGATGGGTCGTCTAGCAGCGAGTCAGCGAGAGTTTTTACACGTTTTTGCAATTTGCGGGTTACCTTCGAGACAGGACTCTATTTCTTGGCAGGGAGCCGGAGTCTTGTCGTCACCGTGAGGTTGCCAGGTAACCAGTGGAGACGTCACTGCTCCCGGCCAAAAAATAGTCTGGCTCCCTGTAAAAGAACATGTCATTTTAACACTTTGGTTTTTATTTGGATTAAACAAACAATGAGTTATTTAGTGAGCTTTAGAAGTGCTGGTAGGCAGATTTTGTTATAGTTGGACAGAACCAGGCTAACTGTTTCCCCCTATTCCCATTGTATGAACGGATCTAACACCAAATCATCAAACTGGTTGTTTTCATTTTGTTATTATCTTTCAAATGTCTGACATGTAAGGGGAGGCCTCATTTCAATGTTCATTACAATAATCTCTGATATTCTTCTTTATGAGGACACATTTGCTTCTTTGCTATTGGGAGTCATTTGAAAAATTAATAAAGATTTTGCTGAAAAAAGAATCATCAAACTGAACCGACTGTTCTGAATCACATATTACCACTGAATGAATCAGGAGCTTTTAGCAGTGGAGCGCCACTTACTGGTGACTGACAGCGCCGTTGTCAGCTCTGCCGGGACACACAGCACATTAATTCCTGCTTAAAAGCTTATTAAAAGACCACAAAAGCCACATAAACAATCATGATGTGATAACTCTGCTCGCATCGTTGGGTGATGAGCTTTTAACCTTATAAACAGAGCTTGTATTGGTTAGTTTTATGCTGAACAGAATGTAACCGCTTGAAACAGCAAATGACTGAACTTACAGCCCGTCCTCACTCACAACTCTTCAAATACGGCAGCTTGGTCGGTGGAACTTCACGTCAAACTATGGCTACGTTCCAAATCGCATACTTTTTCTTTTTACTTTCAGTAAATACTGCAGCTGCCCTGACAAAGTGTGTCCTGTTGCATGCAGTATGCATACAATTGGGACGTATTGCATCGTCATAACATTGCGTCTTGAACTTTGACCCTCTTGCACATATATCCACCCCACACAGGATTGTGGGTCAGAATAGCCAGAAAAGCACGCTGGCTTGCATACTGCAAAATACGACTGGATGTAGTAGGACATCCTGGTAGTTTTGGCATACTGCATTTGACGTATTGGGACATACTACATTTTTTTATGACAT
Source organism: Sebastiscus albofasciatus (assembly GCA_916701655.1). Taxonomy (NCBI): domain Eukaryota; kingdom Metazoa; phylum Chordata; class Actinopteri; order Perciformes; family Sebastidae; genus Sebastiscus; species Sebastiscus albofasciatus. Next base: position 123,409 of record CAKAOI010053154.1, on the reverse strand, counting down.
ACTAAATAGTAGGGTAGTATGAGTATTGGAACGCACAGGATGGCGCTCTACGTTGCTGTAGATTAAAGGAGGAAGTGAGGTTATGTAGTATAAAGAGTGAGAATATGGACTCTTCTCTTCTTGTGAACACGGTAAACACGACCCATTTGAAGGTACCATGTGTCCTATGTGAAACCAAAAGTCAATGTTATTTCCAGTTATGTAACGTTACAGTATGTAATGTAACGCAGCCTACTTAAAGGAGCAGTGTGTAGGTTCTGGTGGTATTTAGCGGTGGTATGAGTGATGTAATCTCTTAGTTTAGCTAAAATGAACAAACTACATAGCGACTATGAGTCTTTGAAATGAACTGAACAAAACCATCCGAGCACCAGCAAAGTGAATCGTAATCTGCACCATGAAGCGGCATGAATTTTCTCATCTAACTCAGCAGTAAATAAGATTATTTCACCTTTAAATATCCATATCAGTCACACCTGAGCTCATAGTGACAGAGAACATGACTGGAGTGAGGATTTCAGTGGTTACGGGTGGTCTCCGCCAGCACAACAGGTGACTTATCTATAGTATGTGATCCGTGACCACGGCCAAACTCATCCCATGTGCATCCTGCCCGACTCATTGTACTGCAGAGAATGAAACGCCCGAGTCAATAGCAGCACACAGAATTGTCAAACAGCCAGCCGTCAGATCCACACTGTGGTTTCCAAACACGCAGAATACATTTCCATTCAACTTTTGTGAAGGTCTTTTATGGCAGAGCAACAAAACCCAGAGGAGCTATGGTATGAAAAGATCTTTCATTATTAATAGAATATTAGCCCACATAAAGGTGAATGACTGAAGGATTGTGTTCCAACACTGCAGGGGCTGTAAAGTGCACAGAGGTTAATTCTCTGATCCAAGGGTAGATTTGTATCATTGTTTGTAGATAGAAAGGGTTTTTCCAGGGGATTGGATTCATGTCTCCTCTCTCTGTTCCTCGGAGCGCCGTGGTGGATTGCCTGGTCTGATTAATCTTAATGAATTATGCAAATAGCCTTTATCTCAAATGATTTAGCAATGTTTCTGTATTGTTTTATTAATGCACTTTTGAATTACTCTGTATAATCACGTAGCCTTCCCTCAGCCGTTCACTGTTTGTAATTCATCGCCAGCTCTTTATTAAATCCACGGTGGTCTCCGGCGAATTGCACGCAGGAATGAGAAATTAGTCATTACTGTAATTTAATGATTTCTAACCAAACAAGAGGCAACCTGGATTGCTAACCATAGCAGCCCTCCGCACGCCTCGCCTCCAGCGTTGCTCCCTCGGGTCTGATCTTTGGGAGCGAGCCATCTACATTTTTGCTTAATTAATTATGTTTAGTATAAGGAGCATTCTGCGGTGAATGCACTGTTTCAATTACACACGGAAATTGACTTACAAAATATGAAATTCCCCATAAAGCAGCAGTTTGTTTGGAGTCGAGACACCCTTACAATCGACTCTCTGCTTCAACGCGTGCGCGATCTGTATCAACCAGACATAGCAACATCTCTGGAATTTCTCTGATCATCGTTTATCATACACAGATGGTATGCTGATATTTGTCTCGCGGTCATAAACATGACAACTATAGAGAACATTTACATTTCAGAAGTGTGTCTTATTATCCCATCAGAGGAGGGACACCCTGTATTATGTGCCGTGGTTTCCTGTCCTTAAGGTTGAAATGTCACATGCAGGTGAAATATAAATGCATCTGCCTCCTCAGAGCAGCCTGTTTGTCTCCCACAGAGAGGAGGATGGAGCTGCATGTTGATATCAGTAATGATAGTAACCACAGTACATACGAGTCAAAATGGATGGACATCTCACTTGCCCTTGGACTACACAGATTCAGATGGCTAGCATGGCCACTTCTTCTCTTTGTCCCTTTCTTGCCCACACTCCTGCTCCACGCTGAAGGTTTTATGTTCTGTAAGCTTTCAATGACACACACTAACAATCTTTTTGGGATGTCAAACTGTGCAACGTCTGTCTGGAAATCATCACCCGCCACCAATCATTGGTCGGCGATGGGTAGCATTAACAATATATTAACACAATACATTAACACAATAAAAGCAGGCTTGGATGACGACCACATTTACTTTTGAAAATGCATCAAATAGGATTAGGCTTGTGTTGGGGTGCGAGCTAATTATCAGTCTCTCCCCGGACCAGATTTTCAGATGGCTTTTTGTGAAGTCTGTTCATTTTTAAGGAACGGTGCCGAGAGATTTTCCCTTTGTATTTTTGAACATGGCCCATTTTTACATTTGCTGAATTTCACATTTTCAGTTCCAACACAACATTGAGTAGCTGTGAGCTCTCCTCCTCTTCTTCTTCAGGTTATTTGCTTGTCCTGCTAATTTGAAGTCTCAACAGCATTGTGGCCTGGTACACAAAGAGCATTAAAGAGGAACACCACCAAAATTAAGAATTCCAATATGTTATTTCCGTGGCCGAGGAAAGTTCAATCAGTATTAGTGAACATGAGCTCCTCTCTCTCAAAGCCAGAAACCAGCGAAGTAAGTCTCAAACTTGAGATGTCATAGGGTATCAAGTCTGGAGCTGCTCCATAGACAATGAATGGGAGACTGATTTTGTAGACCTGCAGTATGTTTTTTCTCTTTTTTTTCATAACCAAATGAGCTTTATTCTATCGTAGTGTTGTCAGTTGTGAAACAGAAAATGTTCCCATATACTCACAACATTCCTCTGGGTGCTCTCGGTGTCATCTAGAACATCTCTCATTATTCATTGTCTATGGAGCAGCTCCACACTTTATACCCAATGACATCACCAGTTTGAGTTTTAGCACTCTAGTTTTTGGATTTGGGAGGGTTGTTTATGTTTACTATTATTTTTGGACTGTCTTAGACCATAGGAATAACATGTATGAATTTTGAAAATGGGCGTAGTTCCCCTTTAACACAGACTGTAAAAACCCAGATTTTTCTGAACAGTGTTATCCATTGTTAGTTAGATTTATTGAGATAATATTGACATTTGTAATCAATGGTAGTCACCAGGCTTTGAAAACAACAGATACCATTAAAACATTTTGGCAGAACTCAGCTGTGTTGACCCTTCACCATTACATTTTTTTACCGTGTTTTACTGTTGTGGCATCGTCTTTTGTCTTTAAAAACAAGACTCGACATCCTAACAAACTTAAGAAAGCCAAACACTTGATAGTTTCAAATTAACAACAAAAGAAACAGAAGAGCTACCTCTGCTCCATAAGGCTAAAAGGAATGAAAATGCTTATGATCTCACTAGATCTTCAACACAGATATGCAACAAGAGTCCCGGGGCTCTTTGTGGCAAGAAAATAACACAAAAAGTTTCACATCACGTGGTTTTTGTTTTAAGGGTGATTTTTTTTTCTGGTGTAATCCACAGCCTTTTAGTCAATAAATATCTTCATGGTTGAGTCCTCTAGTCCATAGGAATAAAACTATAATACAAAGAGAGATTTGGTGGGCAGTAGAGTTCAGAGACAGCTACTGTTGATGCTGGATCTAAAGTCAGGAATCTTTTTGGATATGTAGTCTTATATGACGCTCCCCGCTCCTTTTCCTTCATTCGTTCAGTGGAATGTCCGTGATTACTGTCCTTGTTGGTCCCTGGTTTCCACAAATCCTCACAACACATGATATCCAAACGTCCTGCGGTGTTGGTCAAAGAAGCAAATGTCTGGTTCCAAACAAGGTTATCTTGGAAACAGACGACTATCGTGTGACCTAGAAAGAGAGAGAGAGAAAAGAAAATTAGAGATTGTGTCAGTGTAATGAATGGATGCTGGGGATCAAAAGGGATTTGACTCATTAATGATGACGAATAGTAGTAGTAACACTCTCAAAACCAGCTCTATCTGACATACAATATGACAGAAACCGATGAGAGAGGAGAGGAATAAATAAACCCACTTGACTTAGTGTAGGCACAAAAAGAAAAATGCCAAAGTTAGAAAATCCAGTCAAGTGTTACCGTTTGTCTATATAGTACTACTTCTCTGTACTATCAATCATTTCTAAGAATAGACATCACTTTGTTCAAATTAGGGCTGCAATTAAAGTGTATTTTCATTAGCGATTAATCTGAAGATTATGTTCTTGATTCATGATATATAGTTTGGCCTAAAGGATGCCATAAAATATTGAAAAATGCCTGCCACAATTTCCTGTTGACATATTTAAACTGCTTATTTTCATTGACCAACAGTCAAAAACCCAAAGATATTCAGTTTACTAACATAGAAGACTAAGGAAACCAGCAAATATTCACATTTGACAAGCTAAAAACAATGGATTTTTGGCAAGCTAAACTAATATGGTGAACAATTGGTGGTGCAGTTGAATGAATGGGCGTGTTTCAGTGCAATCTAGACATGCCCTGTCAGGAAAAAGGAGGAGGTGGGGAACTGGCCGGAAGTTGCCTGATATCAGACAGAATTGTCAACTCAGTTTCCATCTTTAGTCTGAGTCTGACATTGCGTCCACTCAAACCAATTTCCGTGTGGGAGTTCAATTTTCCTAACCAATCGCTAGAGACCAACATATCCGCCTGAATCTAACAGCATTATAAGTCGACACAGATGCATAAAGTAGCCACTGGTTTTGCCGGGGTTTTAAGAGTGGAGCAGAGCGAAGTAGAAACAAACTACAATGTCGGGCGATATTAAAGACATGCCATCCACGGTGTACAGCTTGACAACGCTTCACAACAGCTCGACAACGGCGTCAGTCCCGCCCCTGGCGCTGATTGGCTACTCATTGGTCGATTACTTTTTGGGGAGGGGAAATTCTAGGTTGTTGCATCCAAAGTAAATATTACCTGCTGAACATCAGCAAGTTAGTATTATCTTTAAGCGCATGATAGCATGCTGATGTCAGCATTTAACTAAATGCCTTTAGCATTCTTTACCTCAAAATGTGTCTCATTAAAGCAAACACTTGTTTTGGTGCTGCACATCTCACAACAGCCCATCTGTCAAAATTGTGACAGGTTCAAGGTGTGTGTTTTCCCAGCTGGTATGTTTTATAATTCAAACATCTGTGCTGTTATACAGCAAAAATGAGAAGACAGTGAGCAGCGACGAGTAAGACGTACAGTAATGCAAAGAACATCATGCTCAATGATTTCCATGCAAACAGGGGGGATATTATTATTCATGATGGCACACTGCTGGCATAAGTATTCTCAGACGTTTTCATGAATATTAATCTCAAAGATTGAAAGATGCAGTTTGTACAACTCTCACTTTACGCAGAACTCTAAAAATACTCTGGGAGGTGAATGTTGTTCCTCGTTGGTTTGCCCTTTAAAAGTGGAACACAAGTAACTTTTTTTACTTGCCCTCTGATGTAGGAAGCAATATACGAAACACACACATACGCACACACACACACACACTAATAAACACAGGTGTTCCTGTGTGAATATTTGCACATAGCTGTCATTCAATTAGCAGTTGGCGGGGTCTCACCAGTTGAACCAGCGAGGGGTTTACCGCACACAATCAGTCTTTCGAGTATTACAATTCTAATATTTTGTGGAAGTGAGATTTTTTCTGCTGCTCAGAGCTGCAGCTGAAGACATAGTATCTTGCTGTTTGGGGAGCCACAATTTAATTTTCACTTCCATGTGACAATCCTCAGGAATCACGATGTGAGAGAGCGTATGAAAATGATTTGGTATTGCTACTGTTACAGCAGCAGGCTGTAGACAAACATTCATGCGTTAAGTTAAACAGCGTTATTTGGTCACAACATTATCAGAGATGGCCTACAGCATATTTCTCATAGCAGCAACATTTGGGATCTGCTGCAGTGATGCAATTATCAACCCATAAATGCATTTAAAAACACAGTTATGCTGATTATTACTGTTGTACTGATAATTGTTATGCGTATGATTTCTATTGTACACATTTTTAGGGCTGTCAATCGATTCAAATAGTTTATCGTGATTAATCTCAAATTAATCGCACAAATTTATCTGTTGTACCTTTACGGGAGATTTGTCAAGTATTTAATACTATTATCATTTCATTTCATTTCAAAATGTATTTGAGAACATGTAAAATAACAAAAAATTAAAATAAAAAATAAAAAAACAGAATAATCATACAAACAATTGGACAGCCAAAAAAAGGTAATATTTACATACAATGAAAATCATAAGCAAAACAAATTGTCAAACACTTTGGACACTATCAACATGGGAGTGGACAAATATGCTGCTTTATGTAAATGTATGTATATATTTACTATTGGAACTCAATTAACAACACAAAACAATGACAAATATTGTCCAGAAACCCTCACAGGTACTGCATTTATTATTAAAAATATGTTCAAATCATAACATGGCAAACTGCAGCCCAACAGGCAACAACAGCTGTCAGTGTGTCAGTGTGCTGACTTGACTATGACTTGCCCCAAACTGCATGTGATTATCATAAAGTGGGCATGTCTGTAAAGGGGAGACTCGTGGGTACCCATAGAACCCATTTTCATTCACATATCTTGGGGTCAGAGGTCAAGGGACCCCTTTGAAATTGTCCATGACAGTTTTTCCTCGCCAAACTTTAGTGTAAGTTTGGAGCGTTATTTAGCCTCCTTCGCGAAAAGCTAGTTGGTACCAATGATTCGTTAGGTTTTCTAGATCAAACTAGTTAGTTGTAGTTCAAACTGAGCACACTACAACCTCTGGAAGATTGCATTAATTGCGTTAAAAGAAAGTAGTGGCTTTAAAATTAATTTGCATTGACATGTTATCGAGTTAACTTTGACAGCCTTAGTTCTGAGCTCTTTGTCATTGTGAAAGAACAATGAAAACAGTATGATATACAAATATGAACACTATTTGAATTGCAGGAGCAGCACTGAAAGGGAATTTCACCTCATAAGGGAGAAGTGGAAGGGATACAAGAGTTTAGACACAGAGGTAAAACAAAACAATGTATATGGCAGCGGGAACAAAAGTGTGAAGCCTTATCAAAGCAATTAGCATGCTGTGGTGTTTGTGGTTTGTCACTGCGAGGGCCATCGGTGAGTAAACACATAAAGAGGGATAATCAGGAGAACAGAAGGCAGGTCCTCAGGGTTTGATGCTTAAAGCTGCTTTAGGATGAAAGACTACACTTGACTGGTCAGCTGTAGGTTCAAAGTCCCATTGACAAACACACTAAGGCCCTACCTTTGATTGAGAGCTACTGAAGCACATGTTTGTTCATGTGTACATGTGTGTCCCACACGCATTACCATCTAGATAGAATTATAAAAAAAGCTACATTTTCTCAGTTTTGAATACAATTGTTTTGTTTAATTCTTTTGGAGTTTTATTCAGTTGTTTTCTGGTTTCGATGTTGCTCTAAATTTACAGATTGCATGTCAGGTCAGCTTCCAGCAATGTCTCAATGGACTATAAAAAACGGATCAATCGTCAATAGAATGAAAAGAGGAGCCTCTTTTCAGGCTATCCATCGACTAAACGTCTAACGCCGTCTTTCTAACACAGCATGGCTCAACCTCAGTGACATTAGCTTGTTTTTACTGAAACAAATGAAAATGTTGAAGCAGACAGAAACGACAAGCGCAAACGTGTTTAAAACAACTGCACAACTTACTACAATTAAGTACCTCAAGAGGTATACATTATTTAGTTGCTTGTTGGTTTGAAGAGTAGGCTGGGAGTACAGCTTCTGAAGGATCTGAAAATAAACTCTCTCATACATGTGAATTTTGCTAACTTCCTTTTGCAGTCATTTTAAACAACAGGAGAGCCAGTCATGTGCTGCGTTCAATGATGTTGTATTAGTCCATCGAACCATATGGTAGAAGGCTCTTTGGTGGCAGAGTGGTAAAACACTCGCCCACAAGAACAGAGTTCAATCATGTTGGAAACGACCCCAGCTTAGTTAACAACAAACGCAGCTGGCAGTGTTTGTGGATGGGAAGCCAGTGAGGGATCACACTGTTGTCCCTGCACCATAGTCTTACATAGTCAGACCTATTTCCACAGTGCTGAGTCAGTGCTAAAGAAAGGTCTGGCTCCACACATAGTCATCCTGCTAAAGGGGAAGAAACACTCTGCCTTGTTTGTATTTCTTTAAACCAATCACAATCGTCTTTGGCGACGCTAGGCCCAGGAAAATAACTTTATTATAAACATTATTTAATAATTATATGTTAAAATAGCATATAATCGTTAAAGTAGGGCCCTGATGCTTGAGAAGTGGCTATGCGCTGCTCTTTTAAGAAATTTCAAATAAGGTATTTGCTAATTATTATCTATTTATCAGCAGACATGGAAATAAAGGATATCAATTAGCTTTGTATTCTTTTCCTGGAAATGTATTAAATAAATTACCAGCTATTGGGAAATAGTGGAATATAATTACTAAATAATGTTTATAATAAAGTAATTTTTGATACATTTTGAGGTAAATATTGGGGTAATTTGGCAGTAATTCCAAAGAAATTTCAGATAGGTTACTTGCTAATTATCACCTAATTACCATGACATTTGCAGACCTGTAAAATTAAGTGTTACCAAAAAGTGACATGGACTCCATAGAAATTGGCCCAAAAGGAAGAAACAAAATCACACAACGGTACGATTCAATTACTACATTTTAGGCAGCAAGTCATTATACAGTGAATTAAGGCTAATAGTATCATTTACACGACTGTGGGTCAGTAAATTTAAGGCTTATTTCCAATGTGTCATGAAACGAAATCCACCTCAGACAGCTATCCATCACCAGCCCTCAACACATTGTGAACAGGCGCATTGTAGCACCTGTCAAGTGGAAAGGCTCTGTGGTTCTTCTGATCTCTGATTGATAGGAAGTGAAAAGCAAGAGCTGCCAGGGTTATAATTCCTGACATTACCAGCAGGACTATAAAACTAGCTGCTCCCGGACATGCAGAGAAAGAGCGAACAACCAGAGTTGTCCGAGAAGGGGCCTGCAGGGTGTTACGATGCCTGATTTATTGATGTGACTTCATCATGAGGTGAAACGACACCATCATTTTTCATCAACAATGCCACCGCTGGACATCCAAGAAATCATTTATAGTAGTCTACGAGGCATGTACTGTAACTGAGGAGTTCATTTACACACATTTACTGTTTGTATCCACTTTGAGAAAAATACGAATTAAAAGATATTTAAAATCTTAAGTGAGCAGAAAAGGTTGCCAGACCTTAAACAACTCTCTTTTTGAGCCAAGCTTTAGCTTTGAGGCATGCTGTCTCCAATAAGTCCAAAATAAAATCTGTTTTTTTTAAGCTGCTAAATGCTCAACTTTGTTCGGCAGCTAGCGCTAACTTTGTCCGTGTACTGTTTAGTGGTTGGCAGTTAGAGAACGGTGGGTTTCTCAAGCTTCCTCACTAAAAAAACAGGTGCCTGCTGCTGCTGGAAATAACTTGATGAGAGCTGAGAGACTGAAACAGATCATTTAAGTTGAAGGCCAAAAAAACAGATGAGCTTGAAGACACTAAAATGCATCATAGAGTCTTTGGTATTTTTCTATACCCTTTCACATACATGTAGCAATTGCGGTTGTATGCCTCCGCCAACCAGTCAAGTTGCAGTTTACATCCATGTCTGTCCAAAATGTCATCACTTCATCATTTTATCCTGTTAGACATTTGTGTGAAATTATCATAATTAGCATATGAATTCTTGAGTTATGGTTTTGTGAGATACAGTGACCTTGTAACCTGAGAACCACAGAATCATGAGAAGCCGTCATTGGAAACCGCTTGGAATTGATTCGATGAGTACCAACGTGTCACACTGCTGCTGTGTATGTGTGGTCATGAGTCAAGTATTATATGTAATCTAAATGCTGCGGCTAATAACTTGGAGTTACTGTATATACTTCTTACAAGTCTGATATTTGTGCTTTTATGTGTGAAACTTTAATGCTGCTTTTATGCTCCCATTGAGATTTTAAATCTCAATGAGACAATCCTGGAAAAATAAAGGTTAAATTAAACAAAATAAAAGAAATACAGTATTTTTTATTTTATCTTCAATTATGAAACAATATTAAAATATGACAAATTTAAATGTTAAATATTGTAGGACTAAATACTGACAGAAAAATATGTCATTTTAAATGTGTAGGCAACTAAAAACACTGACACAGTTGAAGCCCAACATTAAAAAGTGGAAAGTTAAGGCACACACACATCTGACTGCGTTGCATTCAGTTCAAAACCATTGAAAACATCTGCATCAGGTAGGGTTTTTAAAATCTGACCCGCCAGATGGTTTCTTACACAGAAGCAACTGAGGAAACTGTTTGGAAAAGGCACAGGCACTTTCAAAAAATACTTGACAGGTGAATGGATGAACCATCTGTCAATCAAACTCTTGCCAAAGCCAGTTCGGAGAAGAACATAAACATATTTTCCATCGAGAAAAAATCTGTGCTATTCTTCTTCTCCTGCTCTTCATTCAACGGAGAAATTCTCTCCAGCTCTGATATAACTGATGCCATCACAGCATCTATGCTAACCTCATCATGAGGCGCGAGTCTCTCCATGTCGCCTCTCACACACCACAGCTACCAGTAGCTCCTTACTGGACGCTGACTGGTCTGTAATCTGGTTTGCCGGTCACAAACACGTTACTTGAAGCCGGACAAGATTGATTTTTGTGTGATACTGTATGTGAGCCCAAGATTCTTACGTGATCTCATGCCATCACGAGAATCCAGCTGCCGTGCAAGTTGAGTTACCATGACCTTCGGTCAACAAATATGAGTTGCTCATCCTTGAGTCCAGGATGAGCAACAAATTTGCTAAATTTGAAGAAATGAAAGTGTTCCCGAGATATCGCGTTCACGAGAATGTGACGGACGTCAGGTCACAGTGACCTTGACCTTTGACCACCAAAATCAGTTCATCCTTGAGTCCAACTGGAAGTGGAGGCATACAAATGATTAGTGCAGCTTTAAGTCACAAAAATGAGGACTTGAGACTTGACTTGGACCTGACTGCTGCAGACTAAACCTACTTAAGAATTTAAACCATAAACCTTTAGATCTTGAGTCTCCACCAGGCTACGGGCAGGGTTTGAGTAGCCACACACTTTGAATGGTAGTTTTTAGGCCTATGTGGTGAAAGGTCTTGGTCTCAGTTATGTAAAATATTCAGATGCCAGATCATTTATTTAGACAACATTCACAGACCTAAAGGCCGTGACACACCAAACCGATGATCAGCCACTGGACCGTTTGGGGCCGTCGGTGAGCATCCGTCGGCCTAGTTTTTTCGGTGTGTCCCGCACCGTCGGCTCTAGTCTACCCGTGTTGGAGTTTGCCCGGCTTTCGAGAAACTGATGTGAGGAAAGCAAGCCAACGAGTAAAGTCAAGAGGACACACAGAGGAGGCTCTTCTAATTTTGTATCTTTAACTCATCTGATCACTCCAATACATGGATATTTTCACAACGACATCTGAAATGAAGCTAAGTGGTGAGTGAGAGTGGTGTGAAAATGGTCGGCAGCGCCGCTTTATACGTATCATAACAACGGCTTGTATATCCACAGTCCTCGGCCTTCCGGTTTCCCTTTTTTGTATGATGAATACAGACTACCGCAACCTGCTGGTGTTGAGAGTTATTTCATCTCACGGAGGTGCAGAACATACGTGCTAGTCTGCCGACGGCTGTAGTCTTTGGAGTGTGTTCGAGTGCAGGTGAGCACATGAGGTGACAACGGTCGGCCTTCGGCGCCGCTACTTCTTTGATGTCGGCTCGGTGTGTTTGATGGCCTTAAAAGGCTTGTAACTGACTTGCAATTTGCTTCACTTGGACTTCACCTTGAGACTTGATGTGACAATTTGTGATTTGACTGTACTCTGGCATATTATATTAAAAAAGGTCAAACATTTCTTTTATCAACCAAAGTTTTACTTTATCTATTATTCCAACCTGGATACTTTGCAGGATAAGTTTGAATTTTCAAGTAATTTTGAAAGAACCAATATCACTTTTCTCAAAAGAAGAAAGCTGGATCTTCAGCAGAGTCCTCTGTTTGTTCCTCAGAATGATGTTAACCGTCCAGGAAGCTCGGGTACAGAGGCCCTCTGGCATACACAGGCCGTCCCTCGCTGGCTCTCTGTGGGAGGCAGCAGGGCCACGAGCAGGGAGCGACCCCCGCTGACTCCCAAATCAAAAAAAGACTGGAGGTTCTGACGGGTTCTACTAGCCACCTGGACCCCTGCTTGTCTGTGCCTCTGTTTCTGCTTTCCCGTGGCTGTGTGAGAGGGCATGAATTATTAACCCGGCTAAAATAAAAAGCTCTGCTTCGTCCTGGCCTCCTGTAGCCATGAATAATGTAAGAGGCAGCTCAACTACAGGCGTTTGGTGAGTCAAACACTGGGCTGTGATGGATGGCTAAGGGCCCACGGTGTCCCCCCCCTCCTCACCTACCATCCACTTCAGGTCTACCACACCCTGAAACCTAAAACACGCGTCCAGATAACCTCGATTAATCTCTGGAAGTGCAACAGCTTGAGCCCTCCTGCCCTGCCTCAGCACATCCCACTCGACGATTTGGCTTCCTGGAGGGATTTTTGTTTGTTGTTTGTTTGTCTCTCTCCTTGCCTTTGCGTGCCTTTGTTTTGCTTCTCGCTGGCACTTTTGAAGTGATATGCAAGCCTGCGCTGACTTTTCAAAGGCTGGATCCGACTCAGGCCCCGCTCTCTGTTCTCACCCTTAATGCTGAAACCATGAGGACGAGATCTCTGCTCAGTTCCCCAGAGGGCTGCAGCGGTTTCCAATTTGTACCAATGAACCCACCTGTGTACAATCACACTGTTTATTACAGAGGTGATAATTGATTTTCCATTCGCTAAGTTGTCATGCACCTCCTATGTAAGTCTCATGATGATATTTGTGTGATAATAAATGATAGTTGTTCCTATATTTATTTTGTAGATATTGTTCTGTTCTCAACTGAATGTTAATGTTAATGTCTCTGATCTTATTAATAATATTATTATCATTATATTATTATTATTATTATCATTATTCAAGCGCATCAATTTTTCAACCCTGTAATTCAGATTTTTGTGAAATTATACAATAGGTCCATGCAGAAACAAGACAACATGTCCTATTGCATATATTAAAGTGACACATCATGTATATTCATGAACCATTTTGACACTAAATATTCTGTTTTGTAGTTCAGGTCTGTGTTAATACAAGCACAGATCTTAGCTTGTGATGAAAACACTAAATATATATATATATATATATATATATATATATATATATAGTATATAATGTAATAATGATTATTCATCAGAGTACGGGTGTCATAGAGTAGGCATCAATATTGTATATTTTTGAAGTGCCGAATCAAATATGTGAAATTACAGTTTAATAGACCTAGAAATAACACGGTTTGTCAGTCTAAAATTACAAGATTGACAAAACAATCTTCAGAAAAGCCAGAAAAGGAAAATATTTATAAGAACTTTTAGTTCTTAACACATTACTTTAAATGACACTACATTGGTCTCAGGTCATACACATCTTGTAAATATTCAACATTCATGGTGTATGGATGAGTTTTGTACTCTTGAAGGAACTTTCCTGGTTGAAGATCTATCCCATCATTGAATATCTAATCTCTATTAAGTGACATCTGCATTCACTCTCTAGTGAAGCAAATAACGAAGAACATTTAGGCATCAACAGCATGCTGGTTTCTGGATTTGGCCTAAATGTCTATTGAATCTCAGGGGCACATGCCGCGTCTTTTGCGCGCTTGAATTGGGGGGAGAACATCGTCGCGGCCTGAAAAATAGACGCTTGGCCGCGATGAGATCATCATCGTCATCGCAGCACGCAGGTTTTGGTTGCCTAGTAACGGCAGATGTGACAGAACCGCAACATCTAACCAAATTGAAAAGAAAAAAAAACGTCACAGCTGGCGTTTTCCACGCATTTTTAGACACGGCATGTGAACAGCCCCTAAGGCTGCTTTCACTGGACCAAATAAAAAAAATGATACATTTTTGGCTTTTAGTTCTGGTCCATTTTGGCTTTTTATAAATGAACCATGAGCTGTAACTGACTGTAACTCAATGATTGGACAGTCATTCTGCATCATCAGCGCTACATGGTCCCTTGTGGGGAATTAAAATCTGGAGACTGGCAGCAAGTAATGCATCATATTGTGACCATATATATTATATGATATTAGGGATAGTCACTGTGTGATGGCTGCGTTTCCACTCACTGTTCACTGAAGAACTGCTAAAATAGCAGGAGATGAGCTTGACACACCTGATGTGATGACGCACATACAGGAGATTTCTTATAAAACAGCACATCATCAGCAGTTTAGCTTTTGAAATCATGCTAAAATCATATCTACTATCACAAAATCTTGTGGTTTGTCTGTTTGCTTTCACACAACTGCAACCTAAAACATATGCTCCAGTATTGTGAGAAGAATTCTTTGGCATCCCGCTCTATCCCCCTGTGTTGCCCGATTGCTGAATACCCGATCTACTTTGCCAAATTAGCAACTTAAGCAAAAATACAATAAACTGAGTGTACTTAGACTTCCACAACAAATTGCAAGATGTAGCTGAATAGATATCTGAACTTAACTCACCCCTTTCTACTATTGTAAGCCGATTGCTTCAAGAAACACTTCACTGACTCTCCCCTGTGAGTCACATCTTCCTCTCCTGCTGCCTCCTACTCTGCCTGCTCTGCTCTGCTCTCATCTGAAGTTGATAAAAAAAAAATTTCCCCCGGTGCTCTCTTGTTTCTTTTTTTTCCAAACACTCATCTATAGCCATCCTCCATTATTCCAGGGTCACATTTTGTTACTGCTATTATTATCCGAGGCCATGGCTAGACTTTTACGCATCATAATTTAAGAATACCTACCATCTGCTTTCAGATATTTTTGTGAATTAAACCCACCTTGGTTGTCTTCACTTTGTTTCCTGTACTGCAGCTCCATCCTTTGAGATCTGGCAGCACTTTACACTCTTCCCCATCCATGCAAGGATGCATCTGGCACCACCACTTCTGTGCAACTATGGAGGCTGTGAGGAAAATAAAAGAAAGAAAACAGTAAAAAACAAAACAAATGGAGGTACTGGAGGCAATTAACAACATGCTGTCTGAACGTGTAGCAAGGTTCTTCCCTGGCTGAAGCAACAATATATGCCTTTGGTCTATATACAATCACAGTGATTGAAGAGAGCGTCTTCTGATCTGTGCCCGACAGAGGAGGCCCGTCAGTCATGCCGCGGTGTGTTTTCAGGTCTGAACTACAGGGCGTGGGTCAATGTCAAGCCAGTGAGTGTTGTGAGCAGGAGCGTGCGGTGTGAAGAGGGTGAATGTTAGTATGTATGAGGGGTAACAAAGCGTGCAGCAGAGGTTTGCGCGTCAAGGTCTTAAGTTGCTCCGAGGAGGCCTTCGGGGGAGAAACATCTTCCCCTGACATTTCTAAAGTGAAAAGAGAACTGTCAAAATCGAGGAATTCCCTGTCGGAGCCATTACAGTGGAAAGAGGAGATAGGGATCGATTCACCTGTAACTGAGGCCACTTTTTACATGATATTAAATGACCTGGCCTTCTGTCTACTCCGCTGAACACAAGGTCTGATATGACAACAGACAAAAGGGGTGAATGAATGAACCGGTTGATTTTGAGGATTATAAAGCCTTAGAGACACAGCAGCAGGATCATGAAAATTTCAACAGCTGTATTTTTTTCTGCTTTCATACAATAAACCTCTCATACCCCAAATAATGAGTGAAATAAGCACCAGAGGCACAGTGACAGGTGTGACAGTTTTTTGCACCGTGCCGTAGTTCTACCCTAATCAGAAGTCAGTCTCAAATCATTACCAAAACTATAATGAGAAGCCTGGCATACCGTCTACACAAGATGGAGCCGCTCTTGTTGTTCCCGCCACCTGTCCAGGGAAGCAGGAGCACTTGACAGTCTGGGATCTCTCTTCGATCTTGTTCTTGTTGCAGCATCGGTGTGCAGCAATTACCTCACAGGTTCCCGCTTTCACATGAACTGGAAGCACAAACATACACAGCGGTTAGAGAGCATGTGACGGTGATGATCTGCAACAGTGATCCCGACTTGTCACCAAAGCATTAGAACAACAAATGATAGAACTCTAATAAATATGCTAGTAAATATTGTTTGTGTCTTTTCTTTTACATTAACAGACATTAAAGCTGCAGTGGGTAGAATTGGAGAAAATATGATTAAAAAAAGTTATTTTCATAAAACGGTCACTACATCCTGACAGTAGTGCATGAGACAGGTCATCTGATTCTTACATAGAGTCCCTTTAAAGAAAGAGTTTAACATTTTGGGGAAACAAGCTTATTCACTTTCTTGCCGAGAGTTAGATGAGAAGATCAATAAAGCTACCGCCAGAAGCCTGTTAGCTTAGCTGAGCAGAAAGACTGGACACATGGGGAAACAGCTGGTCTGGCTGAGGTCCATTTGAGCAGTTTCTCAGCACAGTCGTGTTTTAAACATCCAACCACAATGGCTCCTTGAAATCCAGGTCATCCCCCAGGTGGAGGAGCCCAACTTTGAACCCCAGTGCAGCCCCACCTGTCCACGTACCCTTGAACAACACACTTAAACCACTGACCCTGCAACCCGACCAGAGGATTTCTCTATTGGGATAAGACTAATGTAGTTACATAACATGAAAAACGCACATACTTCTAGAAAATGACATGATTAACATCACTAAACTGCTTCTTTACGTGAAAGAACATTACAATATCAATTACAAGGACACTGTTCTCACTTCCATTAAGTTGGATCAAACATCAATACTGCTCTCTGTTTTATATTCATTACTTTTCTGCATAGACTCATCGCCATTCTGGGCATGTTTGTGTATTTACACGTAACAATCAGGATTGGATGGGTGAAAAAAAATAAATAAAAAAGCATTTGAAAAGTTTTGACATTCCTTTCAGATAAGCCTTAATTACGCCTGTAAAGATTTTCAATTTGGAACTTGACTTGAAAATAGATTGCAGCGAGCTCCCATCTTCCCATTAGCTAGCAATCCTGAAATCTCATCTACAACATTAAAAACATTTTGCTTCCAATCAATAAGGTGCTATTCACATTCCCACAAAAGGCAAGACAACAATTGCCGATTGAGTGCTTTTCACTGAGCAGAAACTTACTGATGCAAAAACAGGTCAGGCTCCATGCCCTTGATGTGATTATCTTTAAGCCACCAGCACGCCCCCCGATCAAAGTTAATTTCAAAAGTTGGGATAGCGGGCGTAGAATATTCAAACTTTGTTTAAGAGATAGATACGCGTGGACAAAAGGCAATCACATGAAGTGACCTGATTATACGGTTAAACAAATAATGTGTCTAGAAAAGGCTCACTAATTTTAACTGGCCAGCATTACAAATCACAAATCAAGACTGCATTACAATAAGATAATATTTCTCTATTACTCCTACAATGTAATTGAATTAGCTGTCAAGTGTCAAGGGACAGATGTCACTTTAAAATGTTCTCAACCTTGTCTGCTAGTCTCACACAATGATGTGCTTCGCTGGATATAGTTTTGCTGTACGTACGCCCACTCTGCTGTGATGTGAAAAGGAGGAGAGTAAGCTACAGAGCGAGCGAGCGAGCTGTGGCTCGATCTGGCCTGGGACTCTCGACTCATTAAGGTGCAGGAAGCGGCTGGTCGGGGCTGCCCGTGTGGAGAGAGCTGCTGATTAAAACTGGAGCTGCTGGCGAAGGTCGCTGACTCTGAGGCTGGACCCAATACCGCCATGCAGCGTGGACAGGATGCGAGGTCAGAGAGCAGGGCGCGGCGGTCAGACAAAGCTGGTAACGATCCATATGAGAAGAAACAATGCATGAACTGTCTGACTACTGTTGTTACGATATACTGAGTACGGCGTCTGTGAGACAACAGAGCGGAGAAAGTGTAATAAAAAACTTGGGAAAGAACTCAACTAAACTGAACTAATAAAGAAAAGAAATAAGATAAAAAACACAACCTCGACTTCATTAGGTGGAAAAACATAAATGGAGAGATTAACTCATAAAATTGTAAGCATTAAAGGAATGGTTTGACATTTTGGGAAATACAAAACACATTAGCTTTTTATGCTATGCTATTAGTGTTAGATGAGAAGATTGATACCGCACTATTAAAGCTACAGCCAGGAGATGGTTAGCTTAGCTTAGTATAGTTTAGATTAATTGTGTAATATGTATATATGTGAGCTTTAGAGGTGTTGTAGGTGTTTGTTTTTTTAACATTTGGACAGAGCCAGGCTGGTTTCTCAGTAAGTGTATTTCCCAAAATGGCAAACTACTATAGGGCGATGTAAAATTAAGTTATTGGTTTGATATAATGGCACATAAAAAGTATATCTAATAAAGCAATATAAATAATAACAGAATATGCAAGGGAGGCCAAAAGCCTAAAAAGCTTATCACTAGTCTCCCCCTGTTTTGATTAAAACAGAAATCGCACACAGATAAGAAAAGTAATATGAAACTAAATAATCGTAGCAGAAAATAAACAACCAAATAAATAATAAGACTAAACCTTAAAGTATCAGCATACTGATTTCTTCCCTCTCTTTAAAATGTATGATTTCTCCTCTTACTGTATTTTATTTGTTTTGCATTTTATTTTATATTTTATCATATAGTTAATATTTATGTTTTCTTTTACTATTATTATTATTATTATTATTATTATCATTATGCATTTATGTTGGACTTGTTCTTATAAGCTAATGACTATAAAGGGTTCTGGATGGCCCTTTGTTTGAAAAAAAAAAAGGAAAATTAAAAAGGCATAAAAAAATATTTAAAAAGGAGACACATTTTAGTGACAAGAACATTTTTTTTATGAATAATGAAACATTCATTTATTATTTAGAAAACCCTTTGGGAATATTTCACACAGCCAGAGGTGTGTATATTACTGCTATTTTTTTTCTCACGTCCTTTCAGTCAAACGTACATGGAGGCATGCAGCTGCGGCTTTGGACTGTTAAGAGGACAATGTTTTGCTCAAGGACACTTTGACAACGGTTGGAGGACCGTTGACCCACTGATTCTCTGGTTGTAAAATGGTCTGTCCGACCACCAGGGTCACCCTGTCACCCTGTTCACAGTACAAAACAGGCTCTTTATATGGCATCAATGGGAGCGACTGGGTGTGAGAGTCGTGAAGTGTGACATACATGTGCTGTAGGAGAGACGTTGCCTCTCCATGTGGTCTCTGTGTGTGTGTGTCTGTGTCTGTGTCTGTGTGTGTGTGTATGTATGTGCGTGTGTGTGCGTGTGTGTGTGTGTGTGTGTAAATGGCTCACAACACCTGTGATCAATACGTTTCTATTAAAGCACTTAGGACTGTCATCAGTTAGAATCACCAGGCTCCGACATCAGCAAGAGAGGAGAGATGAGAGACAAAGAAAGGTGAAAGGACAGAGACCACTAATGAGAACTGGCAGAAAGCCCAACCCTCCAGCCAATCAATACCACTCTGAAGCAGAGCACTCTGCACTACAATCATAATCATCGATCCCTGATTGATAAATGCCAATATGCAACCAGAACCTGCACAGAGCTGGAAAAAAAGGATGAAACTCACCTTGTTCTACGCTTCTCTTAAAACTGTATATAAATGATTGGGATTACGACTGTGCCATAAAACATTAAACATGTATCTGTATTTTGTCACATTTAGGTTGATAATAATTAATATAATTATAATAATAAAGACTTTATCACTTGTTTATTTTTTTTATTTGGTGCACAAATATTACATTCTCTATTTGTGTTAGCATCAGCTGTATTACACCAGTTTGGTAGCATGGACCTCATGCATTCCTCACACGTTTTATGACAAATATACACAAATTCTGGTACAGAAGCGCCTTTTGGGAGTAAAATTTAATCACAGCTACAAAGTTATGTAAAACAAAAAACAAGAGACAAAAGACAAGTGACCAATTGATGGGAATTTGGCTGATAGAAATACCTGGAATAAGTTCATCCCGATTCAGATTTCAGTATTATGGTAAATTCACACCTACTCATCCCAGCCCAGAAATGACATTCATATTGAATAATATGCACCATTGCTCGGCACAAATATTCAATGCCTCGTTCATGTCGTATCGTTGTAATTATGAGCAACTGGGTCCTTGTAATTCCAAGTTAGATATATTGGGTATTTCTGAAAATGAAAATAACTCCCACATGGTGAAAAGAACTACAGACATACTGTAGACAGTTACATCAACATGAAATTCAAAATTAACACTAATACAATCGGTTTTGCTAAATGGTTTGTTTGTATCTAATTTTACTTGTTAAAGCACAGGAAATGTAGCTAATTCAGGATGTTTAAATGGTGTGACTACCAGGCCAGAATAATGCAACAAGTAACTTTTATGTAGGGAGACTTGTAAGTGAAGTCATCTGGCTTATATGTGGGAGTCCGAATTTAAGGCTGGCCCACACTAAAAGATTTTTCAAATCTTAACAGATTTTGAAAATGTGAGAGACCCCACACATAACGACATGTTGTATTAAATTTAACAGTGTTGTTCCTATAGTGTGGTGAGCAACGATTTGGCCAAAACAGCACAACACACACTAACAGATTCCATTCATGAACAACAAGAGTCTCGACTAAAAAAAAACGGGAATCTCGCAGGATCACTGGCGATCAAACGTGACTTTGGTGTAAACAAACATGGCGGACGACAGGCAGGAAGAATCCATTAGCGATGTTAGTTTTTGCACTGAAAATTCATGAAGGATGGATGAAGTCATGGAGACATGTTAAATAAACACTTGCGATCTTGCCACCAATCAACAAGTTGGTTCTCCATTTCTGAGTCCATCTTTCTACTGTGCTTCACGTTTTGCATCAGCTCATGCATTAGCCGCGGCCACAATGACAGCAGTGGTTGTCCTTCCTTCTTCTTCAATTAGTTTGGTTCCCAATTGGCTATCATTCTTTCCCACATGACTGCGTCATCGGCTGTCTTCGGGGTTCCTCACACACAACAAGATATCAGGTCGTAAATATTGACCATTTTTAATATTTACGGTTTGCAATCGGTGCGGCCAGGATGGACTTCCGAGCCGATCGGGAGATGTAAAAAACACTCTTAACATACCTCACACCACAGGAATATCTGGAAGGATAAGCTTTAAAACCATTAAAAAATCTGAGCTTTGCTGACGATAGTCCAGAGGAGGGAATCGGGTCCAAAATCGGCTTGATTCTCGTTTAGTGTGTGCCCCGCATTAGCATCTCATACCAAGCCTGAAAATTATGTTTACCAATCCCTAACATTAACCAATGTTTTAGTTGCCTAATCTTAAACATACCTAAACCATAGTTAATTTGCCGAATTCACAATCTTTACCCAACCATAACCCTAGTGGTCACGTAGAAAGAAAGATTTTTTAAAACTTTCTACGTGCTCCACCAAAAAAATATATGTTTTTTTCTTCTTGTGTAGCAAAAAGGGACTATAACTTGCATTTCATTGTGCAACCTGTTGAATGACTATAAATGAACCTTGTAACCTTGCATAATGTAGGTTTTGCAACGTCCTTCTCTTCTCTTCTAAGGGCAGACTCATCTACATACATTTTTTTTCTTTCTCTGCTCTCTACAGGGGAGTTGAACAAATGACAGGTTTGTCGTGACAGCTGATGTAAAACATGATAAGTGCTTCAAGGCAATGCCAAAGTTACCTTGATAACAAATTATATATTTAGAGGTTTCAAAAGGTAACTTTAGTAGTTTTCAACCTGCAGTCACGAAACGAGGTGTGAGGGCAAGTGAGCAGCATCAATGTAATGTTACATTCACTAAGTGCTTGTTTTTACCTCTGACAGGCTCAGATGTCATTATAAGTGTCTGACAACATCATGGAAAAGACCCTATAGAGAAATAAATCTTTTGTTGACCTTTCACTTGATCTGGTCCAAGTCCCACTCAAGGAGACGTCTCATTGTGTAATCCGAATAACCGTATATCACATTCAACGACCTTGTCCACATTGTCAAAATCATCTAAATATTCAGCCATGACATTGGAAATCTTTTAGATAACACTAAGCTACACTTTCTGTACTCCAACACAACAAACTCTGCACGACTATGGATGTATTCCACTGTTGTCTTCACGAGATTTCAGAACAAGTTTTCTCCTTGAGCGAGACTCTTTCTATAATGTTGTAAGACACTAATAATAATAATCAGAGCCAATACGGGCAAAAACAAGCACTTTAGGTGGACGTAAATGATGGTGCCAGCTTGCCCCAATACGATTACATTGCAGCCTGTGAGCAGCTACCTTCTACAGCTCTCTCCCTCAATACTGGACCAATGTCAGAAGTTGTTGTCACTATTAGTCACTTAGATACAAAAACATGTGAAAATATTGTTGAAAAATACATAAAAAAGTTACTCTTTAAAAGTGAAAGGAGAAATTAATTCACCAAAGATGACAGCGATAGAGCACATGAACACATAAATGTAAGACAACAAAGGAGACAAAGAAGCTACAGTGGCTGTGTTTAACAATAACTATCTTCTTTTCCATGCAAAAGGTAGGATCAGAACTACATGAAATCTGTTTGATCCTGTTAATTGATCCCTGTACCACAATAGTACAACATAAAAAAACAAAAGATGAATTCAACCAGTGGTGATTAAATGAAACTGATGATGAAAAAAGAGGGAAGAGTGTTTCTGACAAGCAGTCAGTTATCCAATAAATACACAGTACTGTACATTAGCTCATGGTGAATATAGTGTGGCACATCTTAAAGTAGAAAATACAAACCTGTCATTACTTTTTGAGGGTGCAGGGCATTTATAAATAAAGCTTTGCAGAGTGTGAGTCCTCTGACACAAAAATAGGAGAGTTGACGGATGCACTCTCCTTTCAATTCTTTGCTTAATTTACCTGTCACATTGCCCCGCTGCACTCTCTTTGACTGGATATCATGTTTTTCATGCAGCAGTTCGCTAACATGATGACAAAAGGCGGACAGAGTAAATGTAAACCATTTTCCTTGGCTTTATGTTTACTTTTTATTTTGTTTTTCACGTGTTTTTATGTTCTGAAACTTCTGTGAATTCAACAAGAATGATGAAATGATCCATTTAATTCAAACAGCTGTCAGTGACATTCATCCACAATAAACTAATAATAAAGAGATTTGATTGGATTACATTAATAGCACTGATTTTACATGGATGAATTTTGTTAGAAAGTGACATTTTCACAGTTTAAAAAGTACCACTGGCTATAGATCCAAGGTCAATATGATTAAATATGTATTTTTAGTGTATGGATAGTGTTTTGAAGCTGACCTCTGCAAAGACTCTCTTATATAGGCCACATATACATTAAAAGTAGGATGTAATTTGTCCTTTAACTCAAAATAAATCTGGTCCCAGCTCAGAAAGCCCTTGAGAAACCCCACTGGAGCCTGAACCCTATGGGGCTGAGCTGTACATTAATTTCTCTACTGAAACGTGTTGCCAGTCACTGGGTAAAGTGATCTTCTGTTGTCCATACCAAAGAACTAATCATAAAGATTGGAACCAAGCCACAGGTTGCTTTCAGCGTCTGCAGCAATCAAACAATTGATCCAGCATGCAGGTAGGGAGGCATCAAGAACAACACACTGCTCCACATGTCAGCTGCATGACTGGCCATATCATCCTCACCTGGCCAGTCAAGCGAGATCCAGTAATAGAGGCACAACGGGGGATACATTAAAAACAGAAGCATGGAGTTGATTCTAATGCTGACGGAAAGACTTCACTGATCGCAACAAGCCAGAATCTGAAACAAGTCATGTGTCAAATACTGTATAATGCAGGATGTTTCATATGTTATTGTGACACTGAGGAGATTTTCTGTTTAAAGAGTCTGTCATTGGGGTGAAATTATGTATGATTTCCCGGAACAGAGTAATTTTCTTTGTGCACCAATTTTGGTAATCATCGTTCCAAAATTGCCAATTTCTTGAAGCTTTCTGAAACAAGATAAAACATACCCGGAGACATATTATCTGCTACCACTGGTAGAATTATTTTTTGTTTTAAAATAATATGTTTTGAATGTGTAATATTAGACTGAATGTTTGGTAAGACAGATAGTAAAACGCCATAGCAAACTGCAAGACTGCAAACTGAAAGCACAAGACAGACCCACCTTAAAAAGGCAACTGCTTAACATCACAAAGCATTCATTAAAGTAAACACATCCATAACTTTAAAACTACATCGGGAATGGATGAGCTTTTAGTGTTACTTATGCAAACCTCGCTGTTGCTAGTATGCAGTGTGAACTTCCGAATTCAATTATTTACATAAGTGACAAAGTTACACAGCATCAGTAATTCTTAATTTAACAGGTACAACCTGAGAAACCCAATCAACACTTCTCATAAGTAGAAGTGTGTCTCCAACCACAATAAATGTGCTAATTCACAGATAATATTAGAGCTGGAGCCAAACATTGGCAGGTCCATATTAGACTATCACGGATATATCTCTATCTGAATACATGGCGGTCAGAGGGATGTCAAACACAATCAGTAGGCTATTAGCCGGTACAAAAATTGAAGCGTGAAAATGACAGTTTGTGATTTTGCCTATTTCTTGCCTGGGAGCTGTGACATCACCGTGAGGTTGCCAGGCAACCAGCAGAGACTAAAAAAGGACAAATAGTCTTGCACATAACCCCCCGTAAAACTTGTATGTAAACTGTTTGTTGTACAGATTAAACAAACAAGATGTAATGTGTTTTGGATGGAGCCAGGCGAGCTGTTTCCCTCTGTTTCCACTCTTTATGCTAAGCTAAGCTAACCTGCTGCTTCATATTTAACATACAGACATCAGAGTGGTATCGAGTTTTGCATTTCCTGTGTGTATCTCTACCAAATAAAAGCGAAATGCAAATAAATCCATCCATCCATTAGCCGTAACCGCTTATCCCATTCGGGGTCGCGGAGCCGATCCCAGCTGACATTGGGTGAAGAGGTAGGTACACCCTGGACAGGTCGCCAGACTATCACAGGGCTGACACATAGAGACAGACAACCTTTCACGCTCACATTCACACCTACGGGCAATTTAGAGTCAGCAATTAACCTAACCTGCATGTCTTTGGACTTTGGACCCAAAGAAACCCCACGCTAACACAGGGAGAACGTGCTAACTCCACACAGAAGGGCCCACAGCCGGATTTGAACCTACGACCTTCTAGCTGTGAGGAGACAGTGCTAACCACCAAGCAGCCCTCAATAAAAAAATGAAAGAATAGAGCTCAACAGCTGCACAAATTTCCTTAAAAATGTCCTCATTGTTGATATTTTACAAGAGTAACCAAATCTCATTTATGACTGATGAATAGTTTTTATTGTGTTGTTATTGTACCAGTCACCATTAGTAACCTGAGCTCAGTGTAGTGCTAGGCAATATAATGATATTATATCAATATCGTGATATGAGGCTTGATATCGTTTTAGATTTGGGATTTTCCTAGATTTAAAGGCAGCATTACAGTAAATCAATAACATTTTCTTTTTTTACCCACTACACAAAATTCTCATTGTGTAAATACTTTGTAAAAGCACCAACATTCAACCCTACAACATCGTCGCAATATCGATATCGAGGTATTTGGTCAAAAATATCGGGATATCAGATTTTTTCCATATCGCCTAGCCCTCGCACACACCCTAAATATCACAAATAATTACACGTCTGTAACATGATAATTCAGTATTTGTACCACAAAGTTAGACATAACTTTAACAACTTTAAAGCTTTGGTGCATCATTATATAGCCAGAAGAAAACAGCGAATGTCAACTGTAATGTGTACAGGTAACATCTTACACAAGAGTACAGCGAGTTTGCTCTTGTTTGACCTCAAGGTGCTCAGTGGTCATAACCGTTTGAATTCATCAAACAAATAAGAAAAGACACAAAGTCTTGAATATCAATGACCTGTTAACCCCAGACAGGGAAATATTCAGATAAGGTTATTTCATGGTTAGCTTCACCACTTCTAATGGTGATTCACTGACATCAGAGCAACGAAAACACTGACAAGAGCAAAATATGATTTCTTTTTAAATGGCTGTGCTTCGAACCAAAGAGGAATCAATAAGCAGTAAATCACGGACAGGATTTATGCTATTATCAGCTGTGTACACTCCGGCACATCTTTACGCCTACTCAGGGAGGATGGAAGAACATAATTACTGAAGTACATTACTGCTTAAACGTTTTAATAATCAAACCAATTACGCAGCCATTTACAGTCACTTATAAAGCACACACTAATCAAGAACCTGGTCATCTAAACACTAAGTGCAGAGATCAAACAAACACACTTGACAGCCCTTGGTAACCAATCATTGGAGGCGGAATCAAGTGCCCGAAGACGTTAACGTCAAATCAGATGTGATTTCTTGACCACCCTGTTGACATGAACAGACGTATCTGCCTGACAGGAAACAAACTTCTTTATCCACTGAGGCATGAAGCAACAAGTCCAGCTTCAGTAGGCTTTCACCGCAGAAGGACACCGAGCTAAATATACAGTGTGTATTTTCTGTTTCAATCTGGCTGCACGCAGCGCGCTGCCAGCCGGCCTTTTCCAGTCGACGAATGCAGAGGCAGATCAAAACGCTGAAAACAGAGTCACATCCTGGCCACAGGCCCAGACCGCAGAAACAGCAGCAGCCATAAAAACAGAGGTTGTAGGCCATAAAATGGAGACACGCTATGAATTAGTAATGATTCAAATCATACTGTTTGCTCCAGATCTCGATAACCCATTTTGGTCGACTCAAAAAAACCTCTGAACATGCTGAACACAAACTAACTGCAGCATATTTTTCAGGTAAAACTGAGCTTGTGATGCTAACCACAGCTGCCAATCTTATACGTCCAAAACTACTCATTAAAAGGCCATGTGAGTTTGAGTTAAAAACAGTCTCAGGTAAAACAATTCAAATGGTTTGCTGCCACATTAAAAAGTCTGTTAATGTGGCAGCAAACACATCGGAGACGTATGAGGTATAGAACATTCATTCCTCTCGCCTGGTGAGAAATACAAAGAGAACTCTCACATGGCCAGTGTTTAATGGGATTACCATATTCAGAAAAGATTGACTCATTTCTACCCAGCTGTAAACCTGCTGAGTTGACAATCAGACCCAGCAAGACCCAAGAAATAAGCTCACGCCTGAGAGAGAGACTGAGGCAGGAATTTAGTTTAAAGGGAAATTCAAGTATTTCTAAAACTGTGTGTTATTCTCATATTTTTGGTCAAAATAACATTTAACAGTGTAACATTAGAAAGAGCAATGTTAAGGGACAGGAAGCATGAGCCTCCAACAGCTTCCCAAAAAAAAGTAAAAAAACAAACAAAAACAAACAAACGTGAATAACTCGCAAACTCTGACCAAACGGTCAAACTAGGCAGCACTGATCAAATATGAATCAATATTATGTTACGTTAATGCCTATTTCTCTCCTCAAGTGTTTTTGAGAATCATCTCGCAGTGCACTGTTTAGCTGTGAAATGAGAAAGTTTGTGACGCGGACGCCCTTTTAAAATCTGTTGAAGGAACGCAAAGTTCTGGTCACATGACCGGAGCACATAGGAACGCTCTCTCAATGACCTGTGATTGGTCAAAGTCTCAGATTTTTATTTAAAAAATAGGTTGCTGAGGAATGCTTTGCATTAGACACTTTGGGGGAAGTTGCAATAGCACAAGGCTCTTCACAGTATTTTAGCATTTTAGGATTTTATTGGTTTGAATGATTGTATAAATGTGTGTGGTTGTCTACTATGTACACTATGTTTTTTTTGTCTGTTTTTAATGAGCACTGCACTGAAACAAATTCCAATCAACTGTGGGTTGACACGGCAATAAAAGTACTGAATTGAATTGAACAGGTTAAAAAAAATTCGGACTACTGTTCACTAAATGTTCTTCTCCTCCAGTTTATCTCGAATGACTTTATAAACGTCACTATTTTTGTGGACTTTATTCATAATATTCTGTATTTTTTCTTTGGCCCAGATTTCAAGCAAACATCGAACTCCAGAAGTCCAAGGTTCGCTTGGAAACGGTCCAAGACCATCTCTCGCAAGCAGTCTTGCACCGGTTGTTTTGGTCGGCAGAGTACTGCGTTCACAACTACCCAAAGAACTGCACCAGGGGTTGAACCACACCAGAGTTACATGAAAACTGATTAAATGTTGGCTTTTGAAACACCCTAAAACTGTTATCTGTCACAACTAAGATGGTAGTAATATCGTTGTTATACAGTAGCACCGCAAAACCTCTTAGGGAAAGAGGTTGGGATGGGTGGTCTGATTTTGGTGTAGGAAACCTCTGTTTGCATTCCCATCTCCAACTAAACGTTAACGTTGGTTTCTCTTAACCATGACCCTGATCTTTCCATAATTTACCATCAGAAAACCCTAATATGGGTCACTATTAAGGAGGGTAATCCCAAGCAACCTATTTAGTCCTTTTGTTTAGACGACTTTTTGGTTGATTTGTATTAGTTACGCTTTTTGGAAATCTGTAGGAGGCTTGTGGTCCTTTCCTCTATCAACACAAGAGAGATGGTAAGAAAATGTTATATGAATGTTCAATTATATTGGAGAAAAATATAAGAATAACAACCAGGTTGACAAACACTGTAAGTTACTGCTAAGGGAGTGCTTGCAGTGCATATTATATTCAGTGGTTTATTATTCCTGTGAGAGTACCCAGACCAAGAATCAAGCAGACCATAACCCAACTACAACATGAATCTTTTGAGTACTACTTTAAATCACTAAAATAAAGTGTGAGTATTGCTTGCTCATCGACCTTTATTCTCATAGGACTGTTTTCTGGTGGCAGAATTTCTTCTATTTTTTAATCTCTTACTTGCTGAGGACGATCTTTAGAGAGAGAGAATAAAGAAACAGATGAGTGGGCCCTCACATTCCCCGAGTGTATGCTTTGGCGGTTTAGATGAAGTCCATGTCAGTACCATTCATCTGGCTGCCAAGATGTTAGAGCCCACCACTGACTGATCAATTGGAGTCCCTCAAGGAATCATACAGCCTTATAAGTGAAAGGCTACTGAAGTTATTAAACCCAGGGACAGCAGTGGCAGAGAAGAAGAAAAAAAGACTTATACACAGACTCAAAGCCTTCTGCTAAGACAGTGTTGTCTTGACACGGTTACTCATTCTCGAGACAGTCGCTGAAAATGCAATAAGGGATGTTCAGACACACCATCAAAGAACCATTACAGTCTTTTTCTCATTTCATCACATATGATTTTCTGGTGCTTTTAGCGAGTAACACTGCATGTGCATTTTTCATCATCTCATCTCGACATTGCAAGATGCAGTACAATAAAGGGCATTTTTCTACATTTGGCTCATGATGTAGTGCAAGCACTTAAATGAAAACAGTCTGTATACCATGATTGTATTTCACTACATGTATTTTGATTTACATTCAGATCTGGAAAACATTCTCTAAATATTAGAAGGTACTCCATGTGAAGAAAAGGTCTTTAACTAATATCTAGCTTCAATTACCATTTCATTTTATGGACCACCACTAGATGAAGTGCCTTGCTTTGGCTTGCATTGTTCTTGTTGTTATGTAACTACGGAGAATGTTAACTATTAGTCAAAAGTTTTATTCTGGAAAAGAAAACCCAGTAATTAGAAATAACCGCTGGTGTCAATCTTGTTTGGCTTTACTAGCAGAAACTGCATGTCTCTGTACTATTGTATCTTGACTCTTGCATTGTTCTCTAACGTGCAATAATATGAAAAGGGGAAAAAATAAATTTTTCCAAAATAGCCTGATATTATCATTCTGTTGCTGCAATTTAGCAAAAAAGGGGTTTAGTTTTTCTCATTCACAGTCAAGCAACATTTATTGAGTTGTTTTCTGTGCTATTGGGAATTTAATTGATGTTTGTCTTCAATGAAATTGTGAAGATATGGCAACATTAAAATTCTTACAAATGACTGTGTGAATGTAAAAACTGCATTTCTTCAGTGTTTTTGTTGCCAGTCACAGTGCACTTTCTCTGTATAGTCATGACAGGCAAATAAGACCATCTGCATTTAGACTGGCTTGTTACTTGTAATGTTACTTTTGTGGCATAACATGGGCACAAGTAGAGATAACGTACATTAGTCATAAGCACATATCGTGCAGACAACTATTTTCCCAAACTGGCCCTCTCTTTTCAGAACAAACACAAGGCTAAAGGTCATGGATGGCTGAGGGGAAATCTTTGTGACACAAAGCAGTGGTGCTCATGGCCAACCCTTCCTCACACCAATTTCATTTATACTAAATTGCTTCGCCAATCATGTTTTGTGGAAGTATAATTGCATTACGTTTACGAGCAATGTTTCTTACAATCTAGGAGGTCAGGTTGGAAGATTGGTCAGGAAGACTGGAGTTTGAGTCTTCCATCCCTTTAAAGTGGCTTTGTTTGTACATCATTTGTATCTCTTTGTGCACACCTGGACATACATGAGCACGTGGGCAAAGTGTAACACATTCATGACAATGGGTTGTTTCACCTCAAGGATACACACAATGAAAAAGGGGCGAATTCACAAAGAATGGATTGCGGCCGCTGATGACATCATGAATTGGGCATCACTGGCAAACTATCTTCCCCGTCTCAAGGTCCAATTCACAAGAGATATTGCGCGAACGACATTACAGCGCAAACTCGCCCATAAAGTTTTGCAGTTTTGCTTAGTGCAATTTGCCATTTTTGATTTTTTTGATTGTGATTGCAATTATCCATGTGGCTAAATATAAATGTTGCCTTTGCGCCAAAAACACAGTAGGTAGAACAATGGCAGAGGGGAACAGTTTAATTTTTAGACCACGAGCTACAAGTCCTGACCGACGAGGTGCAAGGACATTCCTCAAAACTTCAGGCAATAAAGATAAATCCTTGTAAATGTGCTTCAGTTACCACCAACTCTCTAAAAATGCTAATAATTTCACTGTAACTGCGAGTGGCTATTAGTGCTGTTCTTTGTGAAGTGGACGGGTTTTGCAATGAGGCTCATTTGCATAGAAAAGGGTCAATTTTGTGCCGAATCTATGCATATTACCTAATTTAAATACGTGCAAATGGTACAGGAGGACAGATGTGCTATTTGCTTGGCTGATTAACTGTTTGTGAGTGCTTTTAGAATAACACGGTTTATTATTGTCTTATTTGTGATGGTTTAGCGTCTGCAAAAGCTGCGCAATCCTTTTGTGAATTCGAGTGCAGTACACTGTGTTTACAAGATTGAAGTTAAGGAAAGATGAATTTGATTAAATATTGAAAAAGACAGTGGGTTTCATGTCGTGGTTCAAGCTTCAATATTTAAACAAGATCAAGATCTTTACCTAATCTTGTTAGTTAGTGCTTTGAGTTCCCAAAACATAACTGTAAAAATGCTTTGGTTGACATGAGCAGATTGTTGTAGGGAACACCAACCAAAATGTGTTGGCAGAGTAGACTTTGCAGATATGTTCGGTAAAGCGTTTCTTTGTTATTTGTTAACAAAGTTTCTGCAGTAGGGCTGCTAATGATTATTTTCATTGTCGATCAATATGTTGATTATTATATATTATTATTATATGTTGATCAGTGTATCCCAAAGCCCAAGATGACGTCCTCAAATGTCTTGCTTCGTCCACAACTCAAATATATTCAGTTTACTGTCATAGAGGAGTAAAGAAACCAGAAAATATTCACATTTAAGAAGCTGGAATCAGAAAATCTTGACCTTTTTCTCCTTAAAAATGACTTTATCAAAATAGTTGGTGATTAATGTAATAGTTGACAATTAATTATTTATCATTGCAGCTCTATTCTGCAGCAATGCACTTCCTACAACACATAATTCCTGATCCAAACTAATTGCATATGATTTAAGTTGTTTTCATTTCATTCATTTTGGGTGAAGGGTACTTGACTTTGCTTTGCTATATAAGTTAGATCCAGTCACCTACTGTATATAACATAATATCATTTTGTAGTATGCATGAAAGTGAATTTTCTATAGCGTAATCAAAAGCGCTCCATGCCCAGCTTCACCATGACTGTGTTGGTCTCCATAGAGCCAGACAAAAGAGAAGCCAGAGATCCTACTGCTGCCTCTGGTCTCTCATCTGACATGCACACATGCTGGTTATCTGTCAAGCAGATGTCATGTCTGCTCTAAACGGCTGCCGTCTCTGCTCTCCAACTGGATTCCCATGTTCTTCATCTTGAGCAGATTCCACTGATGCCTTTCAGAGCTGAGTGACAGGCACAGTGTCATGAAACAAGAAGGATTGGTTCAACTAAAAGGGGAGGAGGGCCCCCAGTTAGACTGTACATTTCTGTAACAATGACAGTGCCACAATGATCTGAACCGCAGATGGATCCGTC
Organism: Sebastiscus albofasciatus; assembly: GCA_916701655.1. NCBI lineage: Eukaryota > Metazoa > Chordata > Actinopteri > Perciformes > Sebastidae > Sebastiscus > Sebastiscus albofasciatus. The sequence continues at coordinate 90,797 of CAKAOI010053154.1, read as the reverse complement.
TTCATTAAACGGCGGAGACGACAGGCCGCTTTAAAAGTAGAGCAGCAAGCAGTCTGAAAATAGGAAGGATGGGATGCCTGAAATTACTCATAGCCGGGGATCGGAGATTATTCTCCTCTAAATCAGACTGTCATGTAATTACATTAACAATGCTGCTAACTGGGGGGTATATTTAACCAGTTGCTCTAAATCAAACCTCGCCCAGGAAAACAATATTATCTCGTTAGTGGCGAGGCAGCCACCGGCACTGATCCCCTGTTGAATTGCGGGCCGACTGAGGACACTATTAAAGGAGCATCTGACCTGTCCACCCACTGACAGCTCAATATAAATGTTCCTCTTTTTAATAGACCATCTTGCTGAAAAATATGTCGACAAACCTTTTAAAAAAGCCATTTCAGGAGAACTCCAATGGTTCCACCCATTACATTTTATGCTCCAGTCCATTCACATAAACTTGATGCTCAGCCTCAGTTGCTGTTTTTATGGTCCGATGTGGACACTCGGTGCTGCACTTCATTCCTGAGGAGATGTGAGCCAGAAGGCAAAAAGTCATGGAGCGGAGCCGGAAGATGGAGGCAAGCAATTGATAGACTGCATTTTAGAAGCTTATATTTCACTTTATTCAGTCAGTATCGGGCCTCTAGTGAATAACTATCAGGCCATAGCGTAGCATTACTTTAAAAGAAAAAAAGGAACCACCCAAGGCTGAACAGCTGACGAGTTTCTTTCCGACTTCTATTCTCAACGTCGCCTGACTACAGATGAGCACTCATAAATGTCTGTCAGGATTTATATTATCAAACTGCATGGAAAAGAGGTTTCAGGGGACAGTTGTTAAGGCAAATGGATTATATTTACGATTGGAGGCCGCAAATCTGTAATAGTAAGTACAAGGAATTAGCGTTTAGAGAGGACATTAAACTTTCCCGACATGTTCCCTGACATCTTGAAATAATACTATATGCCAATTTAGAGACAGATGTCGAGCTGTCTTAATGACAACACAGCTACAGAACCAGGCCTCAGAGGGAAGAGGAAAATCCTGAAGATAAATTTCAATTGATCATGATGAACATGATACATGTCTCAAAGCTAGCTGTCAGACTATTGTTCTTTATCTAACCTTCTTCCCCCAACCCCCACCCACCCAGACAACTGTGCCCCATCAAAGTTTTTGAACAACAGTTCCCATAATGTCTTGGGGGATGTAAACAGGAAGCATAATGTTGCCACAATGTTGATTCAGTGAGTTACGCTGTAAGCTACAACATGAGCCTTGTTTTTTAGGCTGTTACTTACATCTTGGCAAAATTAGCACTATTAAAAGTATGCTGAATTAGCTATTAGCCAGTCATGTTTGCAGTGTACCAATGGATGTACAGACAACTATCATTGGATTACTTTGATGCTGAAGAAAATGTAAAAACGTGATGAATCTCAGGCAAGTTCTGCAGTTTGGAGTGTTTTTTTTCTCTATGAATTCTGAGTGGATTTATGGACATTTAATCATGATGCACACAGAGATACTGATATCTTCAGAAAGTGCAAGTCACACTGAATATAAGAACATGTGTATCATGTCTGTGTGTTCACATTTGACTGAGTTATGACTCCAAGAAGGAGTGCTATTTTTGACACAAATTGGGGCAATCGGGTGCTAAGGGTTTTAAGCACGTGTCTCAGCCACTGCTGCTGCTGCAACTGTTGATCGTCTTTGTACGCAGGCTAAACTAAAATAACTAACTTCCTTTTTTGTCTTCAGAAACACCTGCATGCACCGGTCCCTTTCACCACAGTATATCTGCCTCACATCTCTCCCTCTGCCCCACCACCCCTTCAACTCGCTTTATAGTTTGAAAATCTCTGATTAAAGGTACATTAAACTTCTCTGTAAAGCACGTCAGTACTTTTTGTTTTTAAATGACCTCTCTAAATTAATTGGCACGACTTGACTTGACTACCAATCAGACCCCTTTGAATTAAGCTGATTTGGATACTGGTATTCACACTTAAGGCTTTTCATACAGTATAAGGACTGATTCATAATTAATCAACCTTTTGTAACTTGTAAAAAGGAGCATACCAGAAACGCAGATTTCTTGCATCTTTATAACCTTTATTTAGGATTCTTCTGCCTGAACTCTACTATAAACTCAGCAGTTGGTCGATGCTCTTTGAAGTCTGTAATCCCCACGCACCACAGGAACCGTCTACACATCAGGTTGTAAATATCACATATCTTTGATAAGATAGGGGCAGCTCAGATCTGTCTGTCAGTCAATCACTGTGGTTAAGAGACTGAATGTGTAAGCCTCTCAAACTACCAGACAATCTGCTCAGACCATCAGTTCAGACAAAGCGGCAACCTGAAAAATTAGGCCAACGCTAAAGTGCCAAAAACTGCAGTTCATTGACTATCTGAGGCCGGCTGCAAAGTGAGTCAATAGACCCCTGTGTTAAAATGTCCAAATATGGTCACTTCTGGTTCCAAAAAACCAAGATGGCAATGGCCGGAGCCAAGGGAGCCGGCCACTTTGAGCTTCAATTTGGCTCTTCAGAATCCTATGGTGACATCACGGAGACATAGGGCCCTATCTTATTCCCGGCACAAAGCGGCGCACAGTGCAGCGCAACTGTCATTGCTAGTTTCAGACCGATACAGTTGTCATTTGCACGCCCAGCGCACACTTTGTGTAAGTAGCAAATGTACTTTTGACCATCTGTGCACCCATGGGCATGTTGGTCTTAAAATTAGTTGGTCAGGTGCTTTGTTGGCACATTGCTATCTTGAGGCAGCAAAAAGTGAAACGGCGGCATTTTGAGGCCGATGGATCCGTGCGTTATCCACGCCTCTCCGGCAGTGCCCGGCTTATTATCATATGATGAATTCTGCCCCACACCCCTGTGCCTCCTGCACCGGTTAAATAGGTTATAGGTCAAATGGAGTTGGGACAGAGGAGTGGGAGACGGTGGAGGCAGAGGGACCACCAGCCAAACACCACATTCATCTGCTCCGTATACTCAGCAGAAAACAGCTCGCTTCTCCAATTTGCCGAATCCGCCTTTTAAATAGCAATGCGCCAATGTGCAGGCGCATCTGGCTTTTAAAGGGAATGGGAGATGACATTCTGATAGGTTTGATTCCTGTTACGCCCAAAACACACCTATGATTAATTGAGAGACTAAATAAGACTCCATTGCTCCTCGCGCTTTATTTTGCACCCAGATTATGTGCCGCTAAACTAGCACGTGGAGTTTGACACGCCCTAAATGCACTTGCGCCATGCACTTTAGACCGTGCACTATAGATAGTTTAAATGGGGCCCATACAGTCTATGGTTCAGACCCATTTCCTTTGTGTCACCTGCTTTATATGCTGTATGTTGAATGTTTGATGCACTAGTTTAGATGCTCTGATATAGTGAACTTGACAGTGTAGATGAAAGCCTTTCCTAAAAAGCTCAATGGGTTGAAATACGATGATCTTTGGCTGCCTTTCTTTCTGTCCTCCATCTGACTGGTTCTGCACTAACACGTCTCAGTATGGCTGCACCTGTCTGCTTCTGTTTCCATCATGACTCAGACATCGCTGCCTGCTAAGCTACTTAAACTGCTATGATACACTCTGTAGGCAAATACTGTGTGTGTGCCACTCCAGAAAACACTAGAAACCATTTGTAGAGCATTTAGCGTAACATAACTCAACTTCAGCATTAACATGTCCTATTCTTATATAGCCTACGGCGACTCATTAAATATGTGAGCATGAAATATTCTATGAAAGTAGACATCAGAGAAGCAAACGTGTAATTTGCGATTCCATGCTTGTATACAGTACATGCAGCTACTAACTCATCGACAAAAATTGGATGAAAAATTGGAGGATGAAGAGAATTTTTAGGATTCAAGTAGAAACATGGTTAGGATGCACAGTGCTGGGAGCAGTCCGAACCACCAATCAATCACCTCAGCAACAAATTATTGTCCAACCTTTCTGTCTATCAATACTTGTAGGGCTGTAAATCGATTAAAATATTTAATCACAAAATAATCTAATTTTTTATCTGTTCAAAATCTGTTACCTTGAAGGGAATTTAATACTCTCATCAACATGGGAGTGCGCAAATATTGCTTTTTGCAAATGTGTGTATATCTTTATTACTGGAAATCAATTAACAACACAAAACAATGACAAATATTGTCCAGAAACCCTCACAGGTACTGCATTTAGCATAAAAATTATGCCATGACAAACTCGTGGCCCCAAACTGCATGTGATTATCATAAAGTGGGCATGTCTGTAAAGGGGAGACTCGTGGGTACCCAGAGAACCCATTTTCATTCACATATCTTGAGGTCAGAGGTCAAGGGACCCCTTTGAAAATGGCCGTGCCAGTTTTTCCTCGCCAAAATTTAGTGCAAGTTTAGAGCGTTAATTCACCTCCTACACGACAAGCTAGTATAACAAGGATTCCTTAAGTTTCTTTAGTTACATATGATGCCAGGATCTTCACTCTAGCTCTAACTTTGAGCCAGCTAAAACCGCAAAATAACAAGTTGCATTAATGCGTTAAAGAAATTAGTGGCGTTAAAACAAATTTGCATTAACACATTCTTATCGTGTTAACTTTGACAGCACTAAATATTTCATAAAGTTCTCTCTGGTTTGATCAAAAGTTTTTCTCTGCACTTTTTTCTTTGTCTTTTGGAAAATATAATCTTCTCTTCAACATGAACTAACTGCATCACCTGCTCTCCTTTCTGCTGCCTCTTCCACGGGGTACAGCACCAACTCCCTACAGACACATTTATCCGCCTTTTTCTATTTTATTTATCTATCACTGTACATTTTTATCTTTATTGTATACATATGCTTTTCTCTCTGTAAAAAGAAATTCAGATCATAATAAACCACACACGCACCACACCTGTTCAGGAATTCCTCCACCATATCAACCCACATCTGGCACCTGTGATCTATCCAACACTTCCTCATACCTAAATGACAGAATAGTTTGTTTGCCAAAACCTGGACCGATCCTCTGTCTGAGTCTTTGTAATGTAATGCTTGTCTCACTGTATACGCTATGTCATGCATGTGGTAATGTTTAACCTGTGTTTGTCTTCACATCACACATTATACTGAAGCACTTTTAAGAGCATTATCTTTGTTCAAATAAAAAAATGTGACCTTTTGTTATTGTTTATTAATAAAATGACCCATATACGAATGAGGTAAAGGGCAAACTCATCCGTTCTTTCTGGGTACAAGACAGCAACTGATGGAAAATGGCTCAGAGGTACGCATTAACTATATTAAGAATTTTTTATTCTATGTATCAATTTTTTTTTTTTTATCATGTTTGTATCCTGAAGGATATAAACCACAAATTATCTGAGTCCCATATATAGTGCATTGTAATTCATATTAATGAGCAGAAGCGTTAATCGTCATGAACATAGAAATAGACAAAGAGGTCATGAGGTGCCCAGAAAGGCCTCCAACATCATTTTAGGAACCTGCAAATAAAAACAAGACAAACACCGAGTAAAATCTCAAAGTATAGAAAAATCTGGATGCTTGCATTCAAATTAAGCGATCAAAAAGCAAAAGAATAAACATTTGCAGTTAAGTAAAGAAAGTGCAAAGATTAATTGTTAACAATCATGTCGTAAAAAATACAGAATATAAACATATTTGTGTGCATATACATATAAATAGAAAAAGTAAGGTGGATTGGATTGTGAGTTCATTGATTTGAATTAACTGTCTTTACACCAGTCTGTCAAATGATTTGTGGTCTTTATCCTATAGAAAGCAGCATGTGCTGAAATGTTTATTCATAGTATTAAAATTAAAGAGAGACTACAACAGAGCTATAAATGTACGGCTTTGCCCTCCTTCCTTTAATATCAGCAACACCACCAGAGCATTGGAACAATATGTTTGAAAGCCGATCAACGGTGCCATTCCTCTTTTGTGATACATGAATTGTAATAAATGACTGATTCTAAAGTTAATGTTATGTAGCAACATGCATCAAACAGCCTCTCATATAACACAGTCTGTAGAGCAGTGAATCACCATCACGGACAAATTAATCGCTTCAAAAATTCTTCAACACATTAAAGTTTCAACAGAGCACAGACGAGGAGCGGCGATGTGGCCAATTTGAAAGGGGACTGTGCCTCCTCGTGCTAAGCTTCAACCAAGCACAGCCCATTAACAGCAATACAATTGACTAACTTTAAAGGAGGTTGCTCTAATTGCTGGGTAAGGGCAGGCTTTTAGTTTGTAAGACCCAATTACCGCCATGCTGTTAGCACTTCTCCACTAATTGCATTCATCAGCTCAAATCGTTATCACCGGGCTCTCCTTCGATTTCTATCAAAATCCGAAAATCCTCATTTCTTTGAGTTTCAGAATAGCTAGAGGTAACTCATAATGTGGCGAGGGATAATGGGTTTACATTTAAGCTGTAATTAGAGAGGAAATGGAGATAGAAGACTGCTGGCGTATCTGATTGTGACACAGTATGGGTCGAATCCGCGACAATAAAACACAGAGACAGATTCTACTTTAAGCTGTTGTCACGGTCACGGTTTTCTTAAAACCTCTGATCAGATGTGAATCAACCATAATGTAGGCGGAGTACAGATACTGAGAGTGATAATTTGGTTTATTACAAGTTGCGTCTTTGCCAACATTTTGGTCAATCAGACCAACAGTTTATCCAGATTATCTGAACTATTATCATTCTCAGCAAGATGTACTTCTACAAATGATGATTTCATAAAATGTATGCTTACAGGCCTATTTCTGTTTAGGAGGAAAACAAATTAGTGTGATGAACTATCATATATGTACCTACAGTATATCATCTACCTCATTTTGAGATAACACTGAGTGCATCTGAAATGTTGGTAATCCCTCATTTCACAAGAAAAATACGTACGTACAGGTGTGGATTTGTTGACACATGGCCATGCGGTTTCACTTTCATTCACATTGGGCCATAGGGCATTTGTGCTCCATTCATGTGGTGTCGGAATAATCAGAAATATGAGTTCCCAAATGGAAAACTTCATGGGAATGCCCCCTTAAATCGGAACAACATTTCAACATTTAAAAAAAATTCTGAAGCACTTTCACCATTTAAATAAATAATGTGCTATACATGATGTCAAGTGTTTCTAATTTCTTTCTACACCATACCAGCATTGAATGGTATGTTCAGGGATGCATGAAGCTGGGGGTGGGAGGAGAACAATATCAAGAGATGACGGTTGGGGTAGCCAGTTAGTACCAGCAACAACTTCAATCTACTTCCACCCCATTTCACTTTGGTCATGTGACGCAGAGAAAACATACTGCTTGAGTTTACTTCAGTGTGAAAAGTCTGCTAGTAATGTCGGCATACTTAATCTAGGGATGCACCGATCAGATATCAAGCCGATACTGACTCAAATAGGTGGATCGGGTATCAGTGACAATGGGCCCGATCTATTCTATTGAATTCTATGTTTATATACTATATACATTATATACTGATATTTTAATCTAAATTTTGATCAATTTGTCATATAATTACATTTGTCGCTGCATTAAAAACGTTTACATTTGTAATTCATGTTAATTGTTGTTGCTGGTGTACAATTTATTTTAATAATAAATAACAATTCAGTAAATTTATATCTACATTATGTATTTATTTGTTACATTTTGGTTTACAAATTTAAGAAAGCAATGTTAAAGTTCAGCCTGATGTTGCCTTACACATAAAAGAATGATCCCAGTCACTTCCACATAATAAGCTGTATGCCAGTGAGGCATACAGCTTATTAATTAAACACTGGTGTCGGATCGGTACCCAAAGCCAAGGTATCGCTATCACTATCGGGACCGAAAAAGTCGGATCGATGCATCCCTAACTCATACTGTACAGATTGAGTATTAGGTAGTATGTTAGTAGGCAATTTCAAACACAACCCTTGATATACTCCAAAACAGACATGGCTTACAGTCCGTGCATAAAGTCCTCACAGTCATTTTGGGCTCCCTCCGAGTAAAAATAGGACTCAGGTTGTATGAAACCAGAAGTTCCCTTTAAACTCTGCAGATGTATAAAAGGACTTTAATGTGTTTTATCACCATAACATTACCCACATGATAAAAAGAACAAGCTAAGGAGTGAACTTTGATTTCCTCTAAGCATGTGAATAAAACTATTGACATTCTCTCTGCACATACACCATCTCCCTCTCCCCTCCGCTGGCTGCACAACCACACACACACACACACACACACACACACACACACACACACACACACACACACAGAGAGAGGATACAACCAAGGCCACACACAGCCACTCATGGCTCATCTATACAGCTGCCATTCCGATGCGTATGGCCGAGGACGTTTGATGGTTTTCTAATCTCGGTAGCTGCCACCGGGAGATGGGGCGAGCTGACCCCTGTCATCCCCACAGTGCATCTCAAACAGCCCCACATCTCCATCTCAATCTCCCTCTACTCGCTATCTCCGTCTACCATTGTGTCGTCCACCTGCTCTCCAAATGTCAGGACGAATGCTCCGCAGCCGCATCCCCACACGTCCCCAGGGTGGGGGTGACCTGCTCAGTTGCCGCTTGGTATAATGTCATGCTACCCCTGGGCAAGGGTTCCACGCTGACCTGCTGTGTGGAGTGTGCAGCGGGCTGATGTATGCTTCAACACAACAGCAGAGATATACTGCATTACAGGGCTCATTACAGGCCAGTAAACTGGAGGAACCAATGTACTGAAGCTCCTGATGAGAAATAATGAGGTAGAAAATGCACAGTGTGGGTCCGGTTCGCTGGGACCAAAATCTTCCCCCCAGAATATTTCCTTATCTGAAATGTTTTGCCTGAATTTGTGTTGCTGAACTGACAAATGAAGCGCTAACTGACCCGTGGAACAGACACTAAAATCAGTGGCTTGTTTTTCCGTCGGGCTCAATTTATCTGATGGTTCCCCTCATCTATTGTAGGGCTAGGCGATAAAAAAATCCGATCAAACTCAGTTAAATCAAACTATTGTCTTAATCTGATACTACTCTGATTTACTCTGTATTTGTGTGTGAACATAGTCAGTGTATAGCTGGAAATATTTATATTTGTTTTCTCTATAATTTGATGTTCATTTTGCACTTAAGTTCTTAATTAAATAATTATTAAATTAAGTTAAAAATGTAAATATTCAGTATCAGTACTTTTTATTTGTCAAGTATTTAATTCACACAGGGGTATACAAATATGTTTGACCCTATGGTTATTTCATAAAGACTATTTATTCATTGAATTACTAGAAAACATTATGATATACATCATTATGGAGATATGAAATGACCTACAGTATATCAAGATAGAAGACTTTAGGCGTATCACCCAGCCGTACGCTATTGCCCTCTTTTGGTCCCTTTCTTCCTCTGGCAGTGACTGTGTCCTGATTGTTAATGTTAATAAAGAGGAAAAAGTATAAAATGAAGAGTATAAAGATAAACTTCTTTTTTCAATCATCTAGCAATTCCCCTTTTAATATTTCTTTACTGGTACACTGTGAACAAAAAATAATAATTTTCATTTTTTTCAAAACACAATAACTAGATCTACCTCAAAGCTATTCCAAGTTGGGCTGTCACAATTTATATTATTTTGAATATCTAAAATAATCTAAGCCTTTTAACACTAAAAAAAAAGAGCTCTGCTGCAGCCTGTTTTCAAGACCCATCAAGCATGAAAAGCTCTCTTCACAGGCTTTTTCCCTCCAGGCTGTCACATAGAAACAATTCCAATTTATCTAGTAAGCATATTAGAATTTACAATTTTTATTAATGTAGCGCATCTTAATATATCTCTTCCAAAATAAAATGATCTGACTGGGACAGTGGTGAGGGAAAAAAAAAAAAAAAAAAAAAAAGAAAAGTTATTGTCAGGCAAAAAAAATAAATAAATATTTGTTGAATTCTGCCATTAATTTGGGCTCCGGAGAATCAGTTTGTTCCTAATATGAAACACTGAAAATGAAGAGGAGAGAAAAGTTAAAGCCAATTTGCAGAGAATACAAAAAAAAAATCCCCTGAAGCATGAAAATCAGCTTGAGAATGAGCCATTAGAGTGCATCACACTGTTTTTAGAAAGCCTCTACCATAAGCAAATATGGAAATATTCCACTGAATCCAAATGAGAGCCAGTGCACAGTTTCATCTTATTAATAAGGCAGCGCGGCCCCTTGTGTGCATGTGAATATAGAACGGGACCTTGATATAAACCCAACGTAAACCTCACCTCCAAAGTCATTTTGATTCCAATTTGTATAGCAATCCACGAGCCATGTGGCTTAATGCGTTATATTTAAAAATGTAACAGAGTTTACGACCTGTAAATGAAACTGCTTAGAGCGTTTTTATCTCAAAAGGGGGAGCTGCTGCCACGTTTCATCACACAGCCTCAGTGGGAGATGTGTTTTTCACGCCTGTTTTCCTCTCTACCACATTTCAGCGTTTGCCCTCGCAGGCGCTGACCAACAAAACCACAGAGAACTTGATTACTGCTTTTTAAATGAGACGGAGTGAGATACTGTTAAGAAAAAAAAAGTATCCAAGTATCTAAATAGCTGAGTAATGAGGCCGCAATTTGACCTGGCCACATCATCAGTCTAAATCCTATCGACAGGACCAAAACAAATTGCACAGCCGAAGGGTACTTGTTATCACGCTCGCTCTCAATCCAGACCACTCTCCTCTCACCCCTTCCTCTCCCTCTCCACTCTTTCATGACTAGCTAATGAATGCAGATGGTGCTCTGGGGGATGCAGTGGTCTTATTACAGGGGTTTTGTGTGCGCGCTGTAAGCTCAGCGTGCTCCAGTCAGGCTATGGTGAAAGGTTCAATTGCTTTGGCGAAGCCCCCACCCCAATAAGCAGAAGGGCTAAAGAGGTTTGTTTACTGGGTCCACCTTGACTTGACCTCCGTAGCTCAGGGACAGGCTGCGTGATTACCTAAGTGTCAGCGCAGCCCGGGGAGAACGGAGCCCGGCTACTTGTGTTGGCCCCCTCTCTCCCTCCTAATAAATCACAGGAATAAGCGCACAAACCACAAGAGCGGGACAAATGCAAAACCAAAGAGAGAGCGATGTAAGCCTGAAGATTAAATTGTTTATCCAACATGTTGGCAGTCACACAAGTGGGATTTACCACTCTACTGTCAGTCTACAATCATCAAATATATTCAGAAAACATTGAATACATCCACTGGATTATCACATGAGAAGGTGAAAAGTAAACATGTGGTTCCCCATGAATGATGTAGAGTTGTGGTGGCCAAATGTGTGTGGACACCTAAACACCGCAAACGTAAACTATTGCTCTCTACAATACTTTGGAGGTTGGCTGATAATGAATTCCAGTTCGTCTCAGAGCTGTTGGATGAAGGTTGAGGTCATCTGTGCCGACCAGTCAAGTCAACACATTCTCACTCCCAACTCGTCAAATACCGTCGCTTGGTCAGTGCCACTCGGCATCGGAGACCGGGTACCCCTCTTGCTTTTGGACGGACCAGGGACGATGTGTCAATATATGTATTTCATGCATAGTGTCCTTCAAAATAAACTTCCGTTTTCACAAAAAGTTAGGTTTAGGCAACACAACCAGTTAGGTAGGGTTAGGAAACGGTCGTGGTTGAAGTTAACTTCACTGACTAGCGACTTATGTGACTCACGAGACTGACGATACCAACGAGTCACGTGACTAACGACTGACGATACCAACGATTCACGTGACTAACGACTGACGATACCAACGATTCACGTGACTAACGACTGACGTGACAGAATAAGTCAACGTTACTTTTATTTTCAAAAGAGACAAGAATACCAGTCTCCTGGTTGAAAGTCTTGTGTTTGTTTGACCCATCCACCACACCTCCCATCAGTTTCCGATGCCGAGGGGTGCTGCCCAATCGGCGGTATTTGACGAGTTGGGAGTGAAGAGTTTGGGCAAGTTTTTCCACACTAAACTCATAAAAGCAGTTCTTCATTTTGTGCATACGGCCTTTGTCATGCTGAAACAGGAAAGGGCATTTCCAAAATTCAAATGTAAAGTACACTATAATATAATATAATTCTGAATGAAATATAATTCTATGCTGAAGCATTTCCTTTATTGTGAACTACAGGGCCTAGATGAACCATGACAAACAAAGGTACACACCAGTATGTGGACGAAGGACATTGTATTGTATTCATGAGGGAAAGGTGCTAAAGATGCTGAGCCTAATATACACATTGCATCCCACATCCATATTGCACACTTATTTTAACAGGGTTTTGGACTGACATCTCAGAATCTAAAACATTAAGTAGTAAATCTAGTAGTAGTAGTAAAGTAAAGTAGTAAAGTAAGTAGACAAACATTTAGCTTCCTGATTGTTAACTTTACAAATTTGACACCAACAGCAGCTTTCCAAAGTCATTCTGTAATTGACGTCTCTGAGCACGTCTTATACTTTTTCTTGTTGGCATTACTATAGAGTGTATACTTTATAATAATAGTACATAGTATGAATCAGGTCAATCCATTTAAATAGGAACAATAACATATTATTAACACATTAACTCTAGCTCATAAAACATTCAGTTGCCTCCCATGTCCCGTAGTCTCTCCACAGGTGAATCTGAAATTAGGCTATTAAATGATTCAAATTATTCAACAGCTGGTGAAGTCAAAAATTAGGCTGACAGAGAGTTAATTCTGCTGTCACAGCTTTTTCTTCTTCTGTCTTCGACCACCTGCTTTGAATGTTAACCGCTGATTAAATGGCCATTATCAGTTGTCACCAGGAGCATAGATTTCAGGTTGTTGGCCCTATTCTACCTCTTAATTGGCTCAGTGGGCCATTATCATCAATTGGTAAACTGGATCACTGCAGGGAGGTTCAAAATTGTTAGGTGGTGACCTCTGGTGGCAGAAGTAATTATGCGAGCAAGGGAGGAGGTCGAGTGACGTAGTTCATAGAGCGATAAGTCTGCATAGGGAGGGTCAAACAAACACAGAACATTCACCCAGGAGGCCGCTGTTCATGTCCAGAGTGAAACCAAAATTCAACATGTTGACTTATTTTTACTTATATACGCAAGTTAAGTTGCACCGCGTAAGTAACGTATTTAACTTAAGTACATACTTAAATTGTGAAACTTGAATTACGTAACAAACTTATTTTTACCCAAACCATGATCTTTTCCTAAACCTAACCAAGTAGTTTTGTTTCAATTCACAACGTTAACAACGTACTGTATGTACTGTAAAACTGCAACAGTTTCACAAAGTGCAGGTAGGTGCAGTTTGCCCCGTCTGTAGCATTATAATGGTAGTGATAACGACCATTTAATGGGCTGATAACAGTTGAAATGGGTGCTTCAACTTGATTTGAAACACACCTCAACAAGGCACATGCCATGATGCATTTTCTTTCATATGATGTTCATCCCTTCCTCGTGCTGTCTACCCTGTCACAGCCCTGGATTTTGATGCCCTATCACAGTCTTTTGCTGGTCATGTTGTTGTTTTCAGCCAACGTGGAGCTGTTTCCCTCCAGCCAATGTGCGCCGTTTGTCCCCCAGCGGAATAAGTCTCATTATTTCAATGTGTAGTCACAATTTCTACCGATCCGCCCAGGGATCAGGCCATCTCTCCATTAAGGGAAATCACTATGAAAGGTCTCGTCTTCTGCCACACGCACACACCAACACACACAGATGCATGCACACACACTCACTGTACTGGTATTACTTTTTTCCATGTGATGCTGGACATGCATGACTGCACGAAACTCAACCTTACAGTAAATGTGTGCTGAGAAACTGAGAAAGCTCGGCTAATTATATCAGTTTCTTTTAAAAAAGTCAGTGAGGTGAACTGTGGCCAACACATGCAACTGACCCGGGCTGTAAAGAATTGGTTATGATGGTTTATTCAGGATGCAGTCAGTGAGATTTAATCCATTGGAATCACCCTACAAGTGATGTGTTACGATTAACTGATATAGGATCAGTTGTATCATATTTGTTATGATGCATCTTACCGTCTTATTGTGATGATTTATTGTTCAGTATAAAAAAAATGTCTTTGAAAACATATAATTACATTTTTAGGTGCTTAAAATGCTGTATCTTCCCCAGTTTGTTTTAATAAAACATTCTCTAAAAGCATTTAACAGGAACAGTTGGAGTTGGTTTAATGACTCCACATACGTGGCTCATGACTGAAGGGCTTTATTCCTGGGAAAACTAATTTATACAATAATGTAGATATGCAGGGACAATCAATGCTCTGTCTTCCCTCAATTTAAAGTCATTAAAGTCTATTCAGCGAGACATTTAAAGGATAATGCCAGTGTAAAAAATCCATAATAACCTTTCAGCATATTGCAATTCAAGTGTTCTGAGAGATAACTAGACTTCTGCTCCTCCTCATGGCTCTGTTTTCAGGCTTCACAAAATGTAGCCCTTGACGGAAGACTTTGACCAATCACAGGTCATTTCATTGAGAGAATGTTCCTATTGGCTGTGCTCCGGTCATGTGACCAGAACTTGGTGTTCCTTCACCAGATTTCACAATGGCGTGGGGTCACAAACTTTCTCATTTTACAGCTAAACCGTTCACTACAAGATGATTCTGAAAACATTTGAGGAGAGAAATAGGCATTAACGTAACATAATATTGATTCATATTTGATCAGCGCGGCCTAGTTTGACCATTTGGTCGGAGTTCCCGAGTGATTGACAGCCGGTTCTCAAAGACGGTAGCTGGACAGCGGACCTTAAGATCAGCTCTTACTGCTTGATTTCCTCTGGTATGTGAAATCTTGCAGATGCCGTTAGGAGCACCGGAGGACACATGTTTTTTTTCAGGTTCCTTTTTTATGTACTACTGTCACGATATAGCGACCATTTTATAAAACTAACTTTTTTTAATCATATTTGCTCCAATCTCGTCTACTTCAGCTTTAAGGAATCAATTGGTACAACCATGTCATACTAGCTCGTCGCGAAGGAGGCTAAATAACGCTCAAATTTTAAACAAAATTTTGGCAATGAAAAACTGGAATAGCCATTTTCAAAGGGGTCCCCTGACCTCTGACCTCAAGATATGTGAATGAAAATGTGTTCTATGGTACCCACGAGTCTCCCCTTTACAGACATGCCCACTTTATGATATTCACATGCAGTTTGGGGCAAGTCATAGTCAAGTCAGCACACTGACACACTGACAGCTGTTGTTGTCTGTTGGGCTGCAGTTTGCCATGTTATGATTTGAGCATATTTGTTATGCTAAGTGCAGTACCTGTGAGGGTTTCTGGACAATATCTATCATTGTTTTGTGTTGTTAATTGATTTCCAATAATATATATATATATATCTATATATATAAACATATATATAGATATATATGCAGAACATTTTTCCACTCCCATGTTGATAAGAGTATTAGATACTTGACAAATCTCCCTTTAAAGTACATTTTGAACAGATAAAAAATGTGTGATTAATTTGTGATTAATCACGATTAACTATTTTAATCGACTGACAGCCGTGATATAATTCTATCACACATTTGTTTGTTTGTCTATCCAGCTGGTGTACTTGCCACAGTCTGATGCTGCTGCTGTCTGTTCTCCTGCCCTCCTGGAAGTCCCATTATTTTGCAAAATACATTAAAACTGTTTTTTTCTTCTTCGACTCTTCATGGGCAATGACTGTAATAGGGACAATATGAATGAATAATATTACACCAGTACTTTTCTTTAATCCTCAGCTTTACACTTGAGCTGTTAGCAGCAGCAGCCAGTAGTAGCAGACTTTGGTTGGTCTGGGCAAGATGCCCAGGAGCAATAACAGTAACAGCCTACCTATGTGGCTTCTGTGTGACGATGCGCTGGTCAGTTGTCCCCACAGAGACACCATACAGACGGTCAGCAGCAGCGCCCTTCTGCACATGCTCTGTAGGTCCCTCTCCCGCATTCTGGAAAAAAAACAGAAGACAAAAAAGAATCAGCGGTCTGCCGTATTTGCATCACACCAACACTCAGATGTGCAGGCAGGCTCACTTGGGTTGATGCCAACAAGCTCCCACAGCTTCGCCTTGGCAGTCAGAGGTGGTCAATTATAGTCTCCTGAAATCACAAAGCTTGGATCTACAGAGCTTTAACTGGACGCCTTCGCTGTGTTGAAGATAAGCCTGCTGAGGGCCACACACAATAAGGTTCCCTATGTGGCAAAAAAAATGACAGGTAAAGTAAATAATTACAATAGCAACACTCATCAGCGACCGCCTTCTATTAAGGCCTGGTCCCACGCAATCGCAGCAACCAGTGGAATCGCTCAAGGAGTAAATCTGTGCTAGGCCTAGTTGTCTTGCATCAAGTTCAACTTTGATGAACTTTGATGTGCAAATTTGCTCCGTTGAAGAATATTTGGTCGTCTTGACACTGCTGACCTTTGGGAGCAGAGAGCAGAGTCCAAAACGGAGGAAGCTAGTAGCTTATTAGCTTTGCTACACGATCCAGCTTTATTTAACCACCTCTGTTGGAGTATATACAGTTTCAGAGAAGAGAAATGATTTGCAGACAGGAGTTGATGACACGTCTGCTGAATAACCGTGTGAACTCATTGTCCCGTTAGCAGAGGTTCCCAAACTTTTCCATGTCTGGCCCCCAAAATAGCATTAGCTTATGGCTGGGGTCACCTTTAAAAACCCATTGACAATGCTACTGCTAATATTAAAAAAATAATAATAATAATAAAATAAAACTTCTGAATGTCTTGCCTTACTTTTATTATTGCAATAATAATCTTTTATCTTTAATCTTTTATCATTCCATTAGATTCAATATTTCAGTTTTCCATTATTAGCATTTTTTGTCGACATTCAACAACATAGTGTGTGTGTGTGTGTGTGTGTGTTTGTGTGTGTGTGTGCGTGTGTGTGTGTGTGTGTGCATGTGTGTGTGCTAGCTAGCTATATGCTAGCACCTATATGCTAGCACCTAAGCTAGCTAGTTAAATTTCAAGACCAGCTTCGTGGCAGGTGCAGACCGTTAAAGGTCAACACTGACAGCTTATGACATGATGAATAATGTTTTCGAAAGATGACCATGGCAAATAAGATTCTGATATTTTATATAATATTATTATTAATAATAATAATAATTATTATTATTATTATTATTATTTATTTTTCAAAATATCTTTTTTTTCCTCAATTTCCCTCCAATATACTGTACAGCCTTATTCTCCTTTTCATGTCTTGTAGGGATTCACATTTTGTACACTTTCTTTTACAAAAGACAGATGTATAATGTTAGTGGAGGGAAGCCTGTGAGATCTCTGTGATTTGTGCCTCTCCACTCAATGGAGGAAAAAATCTGCACATCTCACTGCGGACAGGTTTCATTGTGACTTTTCATTCAGAAGCAAATATTCCCATGAAAATGTACTTATATTGTATTGGGCACTGATTCTGGAAAGATATGATGAATTTTAAATGCTTCAAATAAAACTAAACTATTTACAAAAGACTACAGTTGCTTACAGTAGCTATACATTACAAATCAGACACACACTGCAGCATCCAGCGTAACTGATGTGGTTCTCTTGATCTGTTCATTGGAGACTAACCAGCTAAATTAACTCCTACTGAGTTACAAAAACTAATTTTCACCTGTACTCCCTGTAGCTTCGTACAACACCAACACATACCGCCTCCAACACCAGACCAGATGAAGTGGTAACATGATTAACAAGAAGATTTTTCACTTTGGTCGAACAAATTGGGAGCTCTGTGTTTCAAATAATCAAATCCATCTCACTTTCAGGTTATTACTCAGTTTTACCACAAATAATGAATATACATCACCCCAAATATTCTGTCTGTGTTGCTGACAAAAAATAAATATTAGTTGAATTTAAAATTTTTTAACAATTAAATTCCTGCCCATGTGTAGTGATACTTATGGTACAAGAAAATGTGTTTTCATAGTTACTACCTGTTGCCATATTTTGTAGAGATCACATCCATATGGGAACACATCCATGCACACAATAATGCCACTACTACTGCAAGTACTGAATTTAAGCAGCAAAATCAGAAAATCTCCATAATAATAAACATTTTTACAGTAAAGGTCCCGCTCTGATGGAGCTTGGGACGGCCAGTGCTCTCATGTTACAGATGATTTGTAGCCCATAAACTTGGAATCTGTGTGTGACAGCTTAACTGTCCCCTGAAGTGTAGAAAAGTAAAGAAGGTCAATTAGATCCATTAGATCCTGACCGATCCTGTCACTGTGTCAGGGATAATTAATAGTTATGAATAATTAATGACATTACCACTGCTGTGCCACAGTACCTCTCTCACTTTGAAGATGCACAGATCGATCCTGCTGCTGTGTGATGGCTAACAGGTATTTGATAAACTATGAAGAAAGAATCCTACAAACAGCTGTAAGCAATAAATAAAACTCCAGATCCTATTAATGTTTTGCCAAAACCTGAATAACATTAAGTCCAAATCCTAAGATATCCAGTTTAATATTGCATAAGACAAAGACAAAAGCCTGAATTGATTTATGTAATATTTGCAACAAACAAAAGAGTCAATACTTCAATACTTTATTAATACCCACATTACCCACTTGCACTTTTTGTACCATGTCCAGTACCATTGTCAGGATCAAGGCACAGTGCTGGTGTATAGGCCAGTACCATGGTACATTGCTTGTACGATGGCAACGTATCCTCATACAGCCTTTCATACGTTTTCTTACGAAAAGTTATTCCTCATTTTTTGTGCCTTTTCCTATGAGTGTCCAGCAACACGTGACGCACATGTCAATTTCCGATCCAGTCTTTTCAAAATAAAACTACTTAGTGAGGTTTAGGAAAAGATCGACTTGGTTGTCGTGGTTTGGGTTACAATTATTCTGGAAGTGGTGTAACTTAAGTATGGAGGTTAAATGACAAATCAATGTTGACTTCTGGTTTCACACGGGTACGAACGCCAGTCTCCTGGGCGAAGGTCCAATATTTTTTTGACCCATCCATCCACCCCGACCTCCTGCCTTTGTGGCATGTCACTCTTTATACTTATTGGTTCACAATTACGTAGCGTTTGTGGGATATATACGAATTACAGTGCACTGCTCTTTCATAGTTATAGCTATGAATGGTGTATGAGAACAGCCTGAAATGGGAAGCAACATGGTAAAACTGAAAATACTATCCATTACCATCCTAATACAATTGCACTTTTTCGTAACTAAACATAAAAATGACACACATGACTAAACACATTAAAGAAATGCTTTGTGGTTTTGAGGTCCGTGCTGTTTATGGACCAATATTGGTGGTGAAATGTGGATAAAAGCCTGATGTTCAGACTTTGTCTTGTGTGCCGAAAAAGCTTATTTAACCAATATAACTATATTTTTCAAGATTGAGTGCCTTTGTGGCTTCCTCGCATGAGATTTATTTGAGCAGCATGAGAGTGTGAGACAAAGCCTGAAAGCGGGCGCCTCACGCCAAAAGTGTGAGAGCTGGCAACCGTGTATAAACACGCTGCAATTCATAATACCAATTTAGATCTGGAGACAGCTAGAACAAATGAAGTCTGTTTACTCTCTCTGTCTCCCTCTCTCCCACTTGCTGTCATCCTGCTACCTGGGAGGTGAGTAATGCTGTTTGTGTGGTCCGTCTTAATGTGCTCAGCTCAGTAATCTTCATGTACTTTCAGTGGGCTGTTGTCCAGTAATACTCTCCATCTCCATCTGAGAGGCCTGTGAGCGGAACAAGCAATGCAATCAGCGGCTCATCTCGCTGCCAACAGAGTTGGCCTCCTCTCTCGTGAGAAAGCAGCCGCAAATCACAGCTCTGCTTTGAACTCTGTTCCAGTGTAGCCACTCAAATTAGTAAAATGCTTGGTTTCATGAAAAGAGATCAACTCTTGCTTATCTGGCAGAGGCTTGCATATGAGGGAGATGTCTTTGCTGTGACTGCCTTTGTACTGACAGCCAGAGCTGGGTGAGATCTTAAAACGAGAGCCTCTAATTCTGTACAGTATCAGACAGCTGACGCAATCGAGATGTTATGAGCATGCAGACTGGAGACAAACATAGACACAGAGTCTGAAACATCACCAGTAGATTACTTAAGGGACTATTTGAAGCCTGGGGTTTAGGTTTACGATTGTTCCCATCTGGCCAGTTGTCAGGTGTTGAAGCTAAATGATCCAACTTTGAACAAAAGCGTTGGAGCCTAGGGGTGGACCAGAGGAAAAAATGTCAACCTTGAGAGCTGACTGTGACAGGCTGAGACACCTGTCAATCAAGACAAAGCCAGCCTGCACTTACACATCGATCTAAGCCTCACCATGTCCTCATACAACAGTTTGTATGTTATCTTACAAAATTACATTTTTCCTACGAATGTCCAGCAACACGTCAATTTCTGCTTGTTACATGCAAACAGTCTTTTCAAAATAAAGTTCTGTCTTCACAGGAAACAACTTAGTTAGGTTTAGGCAACAAAACTACATAGTTAGGTTAGTAGTTTATGAAAAGATCAAAGTTTGGATTGAATAACTTTGGAAGTGGCGTAAGTTAAGTACGGACGTTATGTGACAAGTAAATCAACGTTGACTTCTGGTTTCACACGGGATACGAACATCGGTCTCATGGGTAAAAATCAGTTGTTTTTTGACCCACCCATCCACCCTGAACTGTATTTATCACTCTTTTCTTCCTGGTTCATGATTACGTGGGTTAAATACAAATTGATTTTGTAGGATTTATACGAATTCCAATTATTAGGCCTCAAGGTTCATAGGAAGTGGACATAGTCACCATGACGTCACCCATTTTGTAGACGACGGTTCAGTTTGGCATTTTGGCCGTCGCCGTCTTGTTTTTTGCAACCAGAAGTGACACGAGAGGTTGGAGCTACTGTAAGTACAACCGAACGCTGAATAAGACATTTTTAGGCAACCAAAATGTTATAATTAACTTTCATGAACTGAAAATACACTGTGAAAGAGTTAAAGTTCTAAGACGAAACACGGACAACTCCCAGAAATGGGATCATAATTTACTAAATGAACATCATGCTGTATTGAAGAAGACTTGAAACTAGCGATTGAGACCATAAACTCATGTTTACAATGTTTACTGAGGTAATAAATCAAGTGAGAAGTAGGGTCATTTTGCTCATAGGCTTCTATGCAATCAGACTTCTTTTTGCAACCAGAGGAGTCGCCCCCTGCTGGCTGTTAGAAAGAATGCAAGTTTAAGGCACTTCAGCATTGGCTTCACTTTTCAGACACAGAGGTTGGTGGATGAACACAATGCATTTTGGTAAGAAACAGTGAATGTAAAAACACCATAAATACCTTTAAGGTCATTTGATGAACTGCATTGTAAGCAGTGTCACACTGGCTTCAACACTTTGCCGTCGTGGTTGGCATACAAGCATTGTCTGAATATCTCTGGCTTCTGCAGAACATTGTGTTTCAGATCAGACACACACTGCAGCATCCAGCGTAACTGAAGTGCCTCCCCTGATCTGTTCATTGGAGACTAACCAGTTAAATTAACTCCCACGGAGTTAGAAAACTCATTTTCACCTGTACTCCCTGTTGTTTCGTACAACACATATTGCCTCCAACACCGGACCAGATGAAGTGGTAACATGATTAAAAAGAAGATTTCTCACTTTGGTAGAACAGATTTGGAGCTCTGTTTGAAATACACAAATACATTACTTCTCATGTGAGTCCAGCTCAACAGCTCCACCTCACTTTCACTTTATTACTCTTAATTTCTTCCACTTCTGTTTTATCTTAAAAAGGGAAATATTAGACCCACATTAAATATTTCCGCTCCTGTAAACAATCTTATTTTTTCTTATTTGCAGTTGTTGATAACAAGAAAGGGAGAAAACTAATAAATCTGTTCTGACAGCTGAACTCCAGAAATAATTGGAATTTGAGAGCCTGTTGAAAATGCAATGTCTCGCCGTTAGTTTGTGACAGTTTTATTCCAAACAAGATTTAAATCTCCTCTAGCATCTTATAGCACAACTTGCATCTTCTGTCTGGCGGTGTTCAGGTGGTCTGTTGGAGCTGGTTAACAGGACAATTATTCCACCTGATGGATGAGACCAGGTGGCTCATCAAAAGATGGTCTGATCAGGGTAAATCTATTTTGCGATAGGTTAAGGCAGATTTTTACATGCTGGAGGCACACATACACATTTAGTGGAGTGATCAGTTTCATGCAGTTTGGACACCATGTTACTTTCATTGGTTCCTCCACAGCATGCAGGCCAGCACATCTCCTCCAACCTGCACCTTTGGTGTCAATGACGACGTTTACATGCACACTGATATTCCACTATTATTCCAGATGTGAAAATATTCCAAATTTGATAAGGGTCATGTAAACAGCATATTCAGTTTGGATATTTTAAATTAGGCCTTATTCCAAAATGGAGCATTTTCCAGTTAGGACATGTGGGATCAATAATATTCAGGTTTTAGGAGAAGGTGCATTGTTCACAAACCAACTAGTCTAGAGAAATGACACCCAGTAATTGGGAAAAATACAGGAAGAAAGGTATAATAGAATGGGAAAGTGATAACAAAATTAAAGAATGGAGAGAACGTGTGGCTGCGGATGATACCACAGCTCAGTAAATACTCTTATTTACACATATGTATTAGAGTATAATATTATTAAACTGTTGTGAATTAACAGGATAACACATTTACTAGGAGTGTAACGATACGTTTTTACCACAATATGATACGATACGATTTCCATGGTTCCGATACGATTCAAGGATGATATTTGGCTCATCTAGAGCGATACGATACGATTCAATGATTTGAAATCGATACAGTAACTGTTTTTTGCCAAAGATTCAATCAGTGTGACTGTGAAATAAAAAGCTGGATACTGGACAGAGCAGGTCAGGATTCCTCAAAGTTTTTCTTGTAAGGGAATCAGGGATAAATTAATTATGGATATAAACAAGTAACCAACGATTAATGGCAAATACATACACCTTTATATATAATAGTGTGACTGCAGAACTTGCTAGTTCAGTTCTCAAGATACAAGGCAGTGCAATATTTAACAAAAAATATGATAAACCAACTTCTATTCAAGTAAAATGAGCAGTGGTTTAACCTGCTGCTTCTGTCCTCATTTTCAATATAAACGGTAGAGCAATAATACAAAGATCAACTGCTTATAGTGATCAAACAGCTTGGAACATTAATCATTTCTATACAAACCCTGTTTGAATAATCTGCTTTTAATAATCAAGTAGTCCGCCTGCAGTATTCATTTGGGGTCTTTTCATACATGAAAACATACGGAAAAACATTTTAAAACTATTTCAGACTAACATTAGTTGAATTTCTGTTTTGGTTTTACTTTACTCCCGTCGTGATAATTTACCTCGTGGACCGTCTGCTTTACGGCTCGCGCAGCAGAGGGCAGAGCTGGCGCATGTCTGGAGAGTGAACCGGAGTAACGTTTAACATTTCTTTACTAATAAAAGTGCTAAAAAACACTTTCATATAACGTTTGTCGTCCTTAAATACAAGGTCCAAATCCTTAGTATTGATACAATCGTTTTTTTGCGTTTCAAATCGATTTTATATCGATGTGCGTCTCCCGTGAAGGACAACTTGCCGAGTACCTATCGATGTAGTTGGATCATAGGAATATAAATCGATACATCAATGTAGTAGATGAATTGCTACACCCCTACTATTTACACATGTACTCGCTATAAGTAGGCTATATGATTAAAGAGAAAACGAAAAGACAAAGCAACAGGTTAGTTTGTGCATACTGAATTGGTCTACATATTCACAGAGATATTTTTTATTCATGGTAATATCTAATTACGCAAGGTTAAAGAAACGTTAAGGGAAAACTGCTTAATGATGGCACACTAAACATTTATAGTATTACTTTGTAGATATTACAATACATTTGGCAATGATAGCAATGCTGTTATATAGATATAGTTTCTCAGGGGCATATTTTGAGTTCTAATAGGCTGTTTCTTTGGGCTGGTTTTACTGTATTGGCCGTTGGGCTGGTTTTGTCACACAGACCTGGCAAACCTGTAGGCTCTAAGTCTTGTTTAACTTTATTCACTCTCTTATTTCAGGATATTTTAATACTAAATAGATGCTGTATCTTGCATATCATTTGCAAATGTTGTGTTGCATAGCAACCACAGCAACATAACACTCCTTGCACCCTTTGATCTCCTGCTCTTTCTGTTATATTAGTGCGTCTCACTGCTCCTTATTGTGAAAAAAAACCCTCCTCTCTGATTACGACCTAGCGGATAGATGTAATCGACACGCAAATGTGCGCACACACACTCACACAATCTGTCACACAGCAAACTTGTCCCTGAGCACCTATTGCCTTGCAGCAGCAGTGAGTAAATGGGTCTACTAAGACAGAGGAGTGTGTTTACAGCTGATACATGACACAGAGTGGACAAGCTCGAGGTGGCTGCTGTGGTTGGAGGGCAAAACAAAAGCAATGCTGCTGTTTATGTTGGACGTTAGCATTGTTTACCTCTTCTCTGAATATGGCACGCAGTTGGTTGTGTATACCGGCAGTCATGCTCCGGGCTGAGTCTTCGCTCAGTTACATAAACAGTTATTACACTGACATAGAAAACATGGAGTCTGCTGAAACGTAGTACATCAGCACAGTTAAGTAAAGTCTTAAGTTAATGTCCTGCTGTAACCCCCCCATCATATACGGTATATTCTGCTCCATCAAATGGAAATATTCTACAGTCTGGTGAATCATCTTATACACATTTCTACAAAATTCAGCCTGATATATTCGGCATCTTTGGAAAATGTCCACTAGAGTCTAAAATAAATCTCTGTGGGTTTGAACAATGTTTGGCTGCACAGCATGAGTTTATAATGACTGACCCACAAGCAATGCCACTGCTTGCTAAGAGGTTAATGAAGCAGGCCAGAAATTTAAAACCACACTATTCCTCTGATGATTTTCAGCAAAACTTACTGAGGGGTAATAGCATATATGAGGTTATAAGTAGGGCTGTAACTAACTATTACTTTCACTATCAATTATGTAAAGATAATGTACAGCGAGCCAGTCATTGTTGAAATACACCCCAACAGGGAGCCCTGAAAGGGTTTATTTCGCAACAATGACCCCTTTCGCTGCACATTATCCCGCTTATTACACGGCTACTTACTTAAGAAATCAATAATTTGACACAAAAATGGTCCTACAGAGTCCGAGATCAGAATTGCATCCATAGCAACAGTCTGTTATACATAGTAACGGTCTGCTATAAAGAAATAACGGTCCGTAGATGCTGTAATTGACCATTCAGAATCGAGTATTCAACAAAGCTGTGTAATAATGCCAATTATTGTCTTGTTTATTCAATTTAGTCTAATGTCGGTATAGTGAAAAAAGTTAAAGGTGGTATCTTAAAATTAAGTGTGCAAGAAAATATTGAATATCGCGATAGTATGTTTTGTGATACTGTATCGATTCTCAAAAACACTCTAATCGATTTTTAATTAACATGCATTACATTTACATGCAATAATTAGCTCTGTCAATACTTTATTTCATTGACAAAGAAGAAGTGCTATGATGTTGGATGTTACAGGGACTGTGATAAATGCAAATGCAGCTCCCACTGTTCTGATTGCATAAAAAAGTTAACCTTTTTTACTCAGATTTTATGCATATGGTGGTGTGTTCTTTATACTATGACAGTTTTCCTGAAATTAGATTTAAAAAATTGCAATATATCGCCTTGCTTACAGTACCCCAATATACTGACTCGTAACCCCTGTATCATGATACGTATCGTATCACCAGATTCTTGCCAATACACAGCCCTACTTAAAATGTCTTCTCTTGTCAGAAGACATCTTTTGTAAAAGATATTTAATGTATAATGAGATAAAACAGAGAAAATTAGCAAATAATTACAATTAAGAGGCTATAGTTTGAGAGTTTTTGGACTTCCTGCTTTAAAAAATAACAATTATCAAAATAGTTGCAGATTATTTTGACTAATCGATTAATCATCTAATTGTTTCAGCTTTAGTTATAGGTATGGTTAAATGTAAGTTTAAGCCAAGAATGCAATGTATCTGAATGAATAAACTAATGAAATAATGAAGGGTTAAAGTTTTACAATTAAAACTTGTTTCCTTTAAATACTGAAGCAATATAACTACACTGTATTGAAGAAATAACTTTCACAATTCTATTTCTGTGCGCTTACACCCCATGCATGAACATAAGTTAAATACAAAAGTTCACATATTCAGCCAGTTCGTTGGCCTTGTGGTAAATTCACAACTGTTTATAAAATCAATTCCAATTCGGGAGTCAAAGGAAGGCACTTAGCAGGAAATGTGTTTACAATAAGACCAGCTAGCCTGAGGGGTGTTCAGTGTTTAGAGCAAATCATTTTATATTGAGTGGTTCATTGCACCAATGTGTGAAAACATACTACTCTTTCATTTCAGTGTATGGCAGAGAAGTTAAATCCAACACTTGTATCTCAGGACAGTAATTTATTTATACATCCAATCTCCTACATTCATTTAAACTGCATAGAAACAAGAAGACTGTATTTAGACATCAAACACACACTGTTTGACATCATTTTTGAGTGTTAGGACACTTAAGGGAAACTACCTTTATGGAAACTGCTTTTAAAGTCTGAAGTAAAGTGTCATGATTGTTAAAAAGTGACAAAATGACAACCTAATATTACATAAATCAGAGAGAGCCTGTGATGAACTGCAGTTCATTTAATGAAGGGATGAAAAGAAATGCTTTCTGGTGATAATAATTACTTCTTCTGCCATCCTCTCCTGCATGTGGGAAGATGTCTGTCCCCTGTTTTAAAGCATTTTTCCTGATAATAACAATAAGGTGAAATGCAGACGTGTCTTTGAGGCAGAGACGATGCCAATCCAAAATGCTGCTGGAACGACTGTTTCACAGACGGGTTGTAATGACAGGATGAGCGGGAAAGCGCACCACTTAAATCCCTAGATGAATGGATCGAGGGAATGGCCATTTCCATAAAGTGATAGAATTTGCCCCCAGTGTGTTTTTGTGCCCACAAATCCTGTGCAATCCTACAGATAAGTTGAAACAAGAAAAAAGATTTGCACATTACACAGCTGACTGCCATGGGAAAAATCACACAACAAGTGACAGGCGAGCATCAGGCTGCCTGTCAGCGACAGCTTTAACTCAGCAGGTTACCTGACAAAATTATAACTTCTTAGGGAATAGTGCATGGCATGTAATCAAATGCACAATTAACACTGCAGCATATGGCTCAGTTGGCAGACAAATACAAGATGTTTTAAGAATGTAAATTCGACAGAGTCATACAAGGAAGGCAAAAAAACATTCTCATGCTCATTTATGCTTTTTCTTTTTGCTACAAAGTCTAAAATAAAGGTAATCAAAATGTGTTCAACTTGCAGGTTCAGACTTGTTATATATATATACAGTATGTATTAATCCTCTCAATCTTATTATCAACTGAACCTCATTATTTGCAGGCTTGAAGAACCACACATGCAGTTTTGCCCGCTTTAGTCCATTGACTACAAATATATGAATATAACTGTGATTACTGCCAACCATTTTCCAAATCATGCTATGTTTTTAGACCAGGGGTTAGGGTTTAAGATTAAAATTCATGGTTATCATACCGTGTCATTCGCTGATCTACAGTATTGAAAAAAACTGACATAAGTGAGTGTATGTATGAGTTAAAGCTACAGACAAAATCAGTCTGGCTGCGCTGACGCACACCTACAGTATGTTAATTTTTAATAATCATAGGATATTATTTTAAAAGCTCACTACCATAGGCTGTATAGGAGAAGTGGATGAGTTTGGCATTTTGGCTGTCACCATTCTGTTTTTTTTTCAACCAGAAGTGAAACGAGAGGGTGGAGCTAAATACAACCGAACGCTGAATAAGACATTTTTAGGCGACCAAAAATGTTATAATTAACTTTCATGAACTGAAAACACACTTTGAAAGGGTTAAAGATTTATGACGAAAACACGGACAACTCCCAGACCGGACAACGCCGTGGTAGCGACCTGTTAATCACAAGGTAGCTACGCCCTAAAGCATCCCCTGCTTTATGGTCTATTTGACTCTAAATGGGACCATAATTTACTAAATGAACATCATGCTGTATTGAAGAAGACTTGAAACTAGCAATTGAGACCATAAACTCATTTTGACAATGTTTACTGAGGTAATAAATCAAGTGAGAAGTAGGCTCATTTTCTCATAGACTTCTATACAATCGGTCTTCTTTTTGCAACCAGAGGAGTCGCCCCCTGCTGGCTACTAGAAAAAATGCAAGTTTAAGGTACTTCAGCATTGGCTTCACTTCTCAGACCCGAGGTTTCCGACTGCTCACAGCTGATGTTATTTTTCATTTAGTAGTTGATTTAACATGCTATAGTGCTTCTAACATGTAAGCTGTCATGCTTCAGTTATACAGTAAAAGATATTATAGTTAAATGTTTTTTTAGCAGGTTTATAAGTAATAAGTAAAGTAGTAAGTTTATGTAATACTGTAAACCGTGAAACCGTGATATTTTCACACCGGGAAAATCACATATCGTTACAACCCTACGCAGTGGTTTCCTTACATTGCTTTATAGTACACAAGTTCGTAAAAGATCTCTGAATAGATTCCTCTTATTGACAAGCCGTAATAATCCAGAGAGAAGTTCTGAATTGATCAACAGGTTGATATATGCTCATCTGAGTCGCTGATGCGCTCACAGCGAGCTTTAAAATACGTGTTGAACTGTATAAAGCCGGAGAAGAAAAAAAAGTACTTCTGCATGTTTTGGGGTTGAAATATTAACTACTGTAAATAAAAACATATATTCAATTCTAATTCATATATTTACAGAAGTTATACAGAGTTTCTATTCTCTTAAATACACTAGTAATGTAGTAAAGGTCACGGCTCTTTGTAGTCAACATGGAAATAATAAATTATTGAGGAAACTAAGCATGATTTTATGGGTTAGTGCATTAATAATGCAGCAATTTAGAACTTCTATTTTTGTGTTATACAACCATTAAACAAAACCAAACCCATAACCTTGACAACAAGAGCGAGAAGAAGAAGTGGCACGTTGGAGTGCAAAATACATCCATTCAGTCAATATTATTTGGCAAAGATAGAGTGGCATATTCCCTCAGTTGTGTTTTTCAACCAATCAATTAAAGCTGGCCCCACTGTGCTCCAAGGGGACAACAGCAACAGCGTTGGAAGACCTATTAGTCCGCACTATTTAACAATGGCTCCTAGACATCTGGTGAACAAATTGCCTTCCATTCAGACTGTTTTTCTGACTGGGGAATTTGTGGTTACAAATGTGTGTTATACAGATAGCAAGAGAGCAAGAAAGAAAGAGATTTCCAATTTGGCCGTACAAAAACTTGATTTTTTTAGTTACTTCTGGTTCAATAACTCGCCACAATCAAACTCTATGTGACTCGTAGACTCCCACCGTGTCTAATACTGACACAGAAAATTGGAGTTATGAAAAGCAGCAGTACATTTAGTGGGCAGGGGTGGAGGACTGCGGCCGTGTTCCAGCATTCACCCCCCGCCGGGCTTGGTGTGGTGTTATTTTGGAAGCGGCAGAGCAGAGCAGAGGAGGCCGAGTACTTAAATCCAGAAGCCAACGTTAGGCTCAGACCTGTTGGAAAACATCCCCTCGGGTGCAGAGGCAGAGGTCATCTCAGTGTAGCTGGAGTCCTCCGACACACTTGACTAGTCCCTCTATCTCGTTCTGGCCCTCTCTTATCTCTCTATCTCACTCGCTATTGTGGTTTCAGCGTGGTCTACTCGCTTCTGACTCATCCTGTGTCCTCACAGCATGTTCTGTGCCACCGGACACACAGTACAACGCGGCAGGGATCAGATAGCTGTCCTACTGCATCATCACACTGCACAGGCACGGGGAACAGATGAAGAGTCGGCCGCTGTAGGTATAAAACAGCGCTGCTGGCATAGGAGCACACTTTATTTTCCCATTCAGTCACATTTTATGCAAATGAAACACTAAACTGTGTTCGGCACACTGTACATCTCCATCCAAGCATCACAATAAGGGTTGGATGGAAATTCAAAAGGGAAAAATGAATTCATGACATACTGTATATTCATATTCATAAGTCACCATTCAGTACGTTTTAATATGCTACACACAAATGAATGTGTCCTCTTTAAATGCCTTAAATAATAAAGATTCAAGAATAATGTTGATGAAAATCATTCACTGGTATTTAAACTCCTCCTATTGAACATTTATGAACGCTTTATAAGCAATTAATAAATGGTTTACAACACTGTAATGTAGTTGTATGCAGATATAAGGACATTTTCAAGTCTTAATCCTGTTAAGTATCACAGATCATGAATGACTGACAATATATAATATGAGTTGTTATCATATAAAATGTTAATGTGAATTATTTTGAAGTTATTTTAAGTATTTATTCTCAAATAATTCTTCTTCACTCTCAATGACAATTGAGCGAGCTGGATCCCCTGATGAAGGTCACGGGATACAGCAGAAAAAAAGCTTTGGAAAGAATCTAATTAGTGGACCTTGAATTACGGAGGTCAACAATGAATCTTCAAGCTCACTTCTCGTTGAACACATTCATATTAGGGCTGTCAATCGATTAAAATACTTAACCACGATCAATCGCATGACTGTCCACAGTTAACCACGATTAATTAATTAATCAGTCACATATTTTTAATCAGTTCAAAATGTATCTTAAAGGAAATTTGTCAAGTATTTAATAACTCTTATCAACATGGGAGTGGACAAATATGCTTGTTTTATGCAAATGTATGTATATATTTATTACTGGAAATAAATTAACAACACAAAACAATGACAAATATTGTCCAGAAACCCTCACAGGTACTGCATTTAGCATAACAAATATGCTCAAATCATAACTTGGCAAACTGCAGCCCAACAGACAACAACAGTGTGTCAGTGTGCTGACTTGACGATGACTTGCCCCAAACTGCATGTGATTATAATAAAGTGGGCATGTCTGTGAAGGGGAGACTCGTGGGTACCCATAGAACCCATTTTCATTCACATATCTTGAGGTCAGAGGTCATGGGACCCCTTTGAAAATGGCTATGCCAGTTTTTCATCGCCAAAAGTTTGCGCAAGTTTGGAGATTTATTTAGCCTCCTTCACGACAAGCTATTATGACATGGTTGGTACCAATGGATTCCTGAGGTTTTATAGTTTCATATGTTACCAGTATCTTCACTCTAGCTTTAAAACTGAGCCTGCTATAACCTAAAAATCACAAGTTGCGTTAATGCGTTATTATCGCATTAACTTTGACAGCCCTAATTTATAGATATTCTAATAGATGTTTCATAACACACTGATTTGTTCATGTGTGTAATAATCTATCATTACATATGATTTCTGCTAAGTTGTACTGTTTTATACCGTGTGTCCTTAAATTTGGTTACAACTACATTACACTGTGTTATAAACATTTATTAACTATCTATATACTACTTAAATGCTAAATAGGGGGATCAAAGTAAAGTGTCACTCATACGTTTTCTGGTTGTAAACAAATACTGTAGTTATAAGTTAGAATAGTAGAAGCAGTTATTAACCTGATACATATATCAGTTTACAATCTTGATTTCTGGAGGTATGAGTCTCTAATTTGAAAATTTGTATGAGTAAGGATATTTTCCCCAAATACTGGCAGAGCTGATAAAGTATAATAACATGCAAAACTAAAACCCAGTCAGAATTCAGACACCAAATTATGGTGGTAAATGCTGTCATAGTTGCATTAATATTCCACCAGCACAGAATTTATGATCTTGTGGCATTTTAAACACCTCGATAGGTTTGTTGAATTTTCTGGGTTATTTTCCTATTTTTCCCCTCAGCAGCAGTACTGTTGTCATGTCTGATGTTGAGTCAGTCACAAAACGCTTAAATGCATATTCAAAACCGTGAAAAGTATTTTGACATACACTGAATGCGTGAGCCAGGCATAAGCTGTAATAAGATCAAAGTAATGCTAAGTGGATCTTCAAGCTTTATTTCCACATTTCATCCAACAATGTGTCTGCTGAAGCAGAAAATTATTCTGCTGCTTTAAAGCAATATAAGTCACTCTAGAATAAACACTCGGGTCCTCATACTCATACAATTAAGCTCCAACGACTGACTGAGCAGATAAGAACTACCAAGAAATGAAGCCCAAGTAAAATGACTAATGACGGCACTAAACCAGCAGACCGACAATCTCTGTATGTGCCAGTTAACGTTGCTCCTCAACAATTTTTTTCAGGAGCAAGTGAAGTGGGAGACATTTCTAACGCTGCTCTGTCATTTCCTCCTTCCACATAAAACTGAATTTTACCTCCACAAACAGCGCAATGCAGTACTGATTGCTCACTGCAGCCTTCTTGTTGTTGTACCGTCAATTTCACCTTTATTGGATAGTGGACGGTGCAGAGCCAGACAGGAAATGAGGGGAGAGAGAGAGAGAGAGAGAGAGGGGCATGACACGAGCAAAGGTCTGAACCTGAAGAACTATGTGGTAACAATAGACTGTATATAAAGATGGACGACATGATAAAAGTGAAGCTAAAACATCTTGATTGCCCCCTGGTGGCTGGCTGCAGTATAGGTCATAAATCCCGCCCCCTCGATGTTAGTGGATGGGACATCTAAAAAGTCAAAGTACACGTCAAATAATTTTTTTCCCAAAGATGGTTTCTGTCATTTTAGGTCGTTCTCATCAGGTTTTTCTGATAAGCTTGGTTGGTGGCTCACGCTAACAAGCTGTGGCCGTGCTCGGCTCATGATTGGCTCGGGCAGGTGTGTGGGCAGGACCTCGATACCGTGGCTCCAGCCCTCCCGATCTCTACTGCACAGACTCTGGCTCTACATGACGACGTCAAAATCTCAAGATGGCAGCTCACGCATCCAGGGTATTTTGGCTTCACTTTTGTACAGTGAGAGGAAGTGGAGACGCGTCGTCCATCTATATATACCAGTCTATGGTGGTAACCATCAGGACCTCTTTTTAACGTCATTCTCTACGCCCGACTGACATGGGGCGAATGAAAATAAGCACTGGGTGTGACAATCGCTCACTTTATCTCATGTAATGTGTCACAGAGGAAGACTATCGATGCAGCCTGTGGGATACCTCACATGTCTAGACATTTTCATGCCTAGTTTGACAAGTTCAACATCCATGAGTCCAAGCACAACATGCAAACATGGGAAGTAAAAGAGGAACGATGTTTTATTCTATTTGAATAAACCATGTAACAATTTGACTATCACCCTCTGATCAGGATCATTACACCAAATGAATCACATCTGTGGGTCTCACTTTGTTGTTGGTGCTGCTGTCTGGTCAAACACTGAAGTCTGTCCCCGGATCGTTACTGATCACTAATGAGCCAAAGTTGAGTGGAAGACCGCAAGCTATGATTGGTCGGGGTCCAACATGTAGTCAGCCATGTCTCTCTGAATGAATCTATGATCGAATAATCTGACAAAAGGATCATCTCAGAAGACAAAAACATTGTGTAGTCTGATCCGTGCATCGTATGTAGTACAATTTTTAGCCATCTGATATAACATTTCTTTATTTCGAGTTAAAAAAAAAGACACTAAGACCTTTTTTCATATATTTTTGTACAACGATTTTTAATCCTGCCCTTTCTCACCCTTGATGGCAGCGTACAGCAAAAAGATGTCACAGATACCAAAACCTATAATCTATCTTCCTCCTTGGCATGTTCCTCCTTGAATCCCTGCCGAGGCTGAAACCAAAACTACGCCAATGCAGCTCGATGAGGCTCAAAATGACAATGATCCGGTGGAACCAAACTTTTTCCTGACCTACATTCTGCACCGACATTAAAGTGACTGCTGTGTGTGTCTCTCAGAAGAGTGACAGCTTCATGATGTCACCCCTTTTATTCAGTGAGCTGCACATTGCACTTCAGCAGTTACTATACTGAGTCAGAAATAGGCCAATTTCAACTCTAAAAATGAGTTGGGAAAAGAAGAAAGAGTGAATGGGAGTGGGGTGGTCCTCTGCATTAATGTATAACGGGGGAGAACGATGGCTGCTGAATCCTGAATTCAATCAGTTTTGGGTCATCGATAAGTGACTTGATTCGAGATCAAGATTAACTTTATCGTTCTCTGTTGGGAGCAGAAAGTTTGTTTTGTTGTTCTTGGAGAATCGCTTGTTTTGCTGTGTTCATGGCCAGATTGTGGCAAAGCAGAGCTTTCTAGGAAAACAAGCCACCCTTGCCAGTCATAGCACCACTTAAATAATGAGTCCCCATGCTGCTGCTGCTGCTGGACTCTCTGTTCTGCATCATAATAAGTGTTGGGTCAAAAAGAATAACTTGGAACTACTGTACCGCACCTCATTAGCCCCCCTTTAGGACAGCAGAGTGTGTGCCAGAGACTCTAAAGGGCAACAATTTGGGATGTGGGCCAGTATTCACGGAGCTCCAAGACAACGCTGTTCTCCACCACCTAAAAGTCCACCAATACCTTTCAAATGACTGCAAGTTTCGTGCCAAATGCATTATTTACACTGGAGCAAGGCAGGGTTCCCGTTCCATTTGCTTCAGCAGAAGTAGCTTCGCATGCATTCATAAATAATAAACGCAGCAGCACAACGCGTGGGAACAGGGAAGAGCAAAGCATAAAGAGGAGCCCAGTCACACAGCGTGAAAGAGAACAAGGCTGCTTAATCTGGGCATGGCGAAACGCTGTCCATGCATGTGAGTCACCCATGAAGAACTAATACCCAGATGACTAAACACAGACAGAAAAAACAACGAGGGCCAAGCAGGCCGCTAAAGAAAAACAAAATTTGCATCTCCGGCGGCATTCGGGCGCACCGCCACTGTGCTAAACCGATCTAATCACCGTCTTGCAGGAAGGAGAAA
The DNA here is from genome assembly GCA_916701655.1 of Sebastiscus albofasciatus. NCBI lineage: Eukaryota > Metazoa > Chordata > Actinopteri > Perciformes > Sebastidae > Sebastiscus > Sebastiscus albofasciatus. Next base: position 55,589 of record CAKAOI010053154.1, on the reverse strand, counting down.
GCAGAGAAGGGGTGGCTGCGGCTGAGATGGATATTTCATGTACTATAACGTACAATAAGAAGCTTTCACTGACACTTATGACAACTAGGCTGAAACACACTGAGACACGGTCTAGTGCATGTTTCATGCAACTGCCACTTATCTGATTCTTCTCCTAAGCTGCTGGCCAGAGCTCCACGCAGACTGTCGTGACTGGTGCCATAAAGACGAACGGACCTTTTCAATGGGATTAGACGTCAACCCCCCGACCCCTCGCCAATCTAGAGAGGATTTGCAGAATGTTTGGATTCATTTTTCATAAGAGAGTAGTTAATAAAAGTTGTTACAGCCGATAGCCCTGAGAGAGCAGCGGCTGTAATTGGATGTCTAACTGAGTCCTCTGACATATTTGGACAAGCTAATTCTCAGAGCAATTTAGAACTTTAGTTTTGCTCCATAGAAAGGTCCAACGCTGTGTTCGCCTAACACAGTCATACACAAAACATTAGCTATGTGCTGCTTTACATATTTCTGTTTTTTAAGTGCCATTTGATATATATATTTTAGTAACAGTACTCATGCAGATGTACAAAGGCTGGTGATGATTACTTAACAAAATATAGTGAAGATATCACAAAACAGGATACATCTATGAGCAAATATATTATTCAGTTTTACAGCATGCTGTATGTGCATAGTGTGTTTGCTTCAAATCTTGTTAAAGATACATTTTTCAAAATCCCTTGTTGATTTGGAGAGTAAAATATTTAGCTCAACCCATCTTCCACCAGTTGGGAGTGAGTGAATTTTTTATGCCCACTTACTGTATATAAGATCCTACTGACTTTAAAATCATCTATATAACATGAACAAATGAAGTTGAGTCAACTTGGTCAAAGTGGTTAGATTTCCAACCAGTGTCCTACTCAGTTCTATCTCCCCAAAACAACAGTTTTTATTATTATTTCATAGTATTTCTGACATCTGATATTGATCAAATTCTTCACATACGATAGACATGAATGTTTTGTTAAATTACAAATTTGTACTAAAAGGCTACATTTTTAAAGGCTTATTATGGATGAATGAGAGTGTTGTATGTGTATTTTGTTGAGTTTATATCTGGTGTATACTGTACTATGTTTTGAGATATGTGGATTCTGTACTACTGTATGTGATGGCTTGCTTCTCTTTTGTTTTCTCTTGCTTCCATTTGTAATGTATGTAAACTCCATGTGGGCTGGGCACATGTGATTGTGACACTTAAAGGTGCTCTATACGACATCCAGAGCATTAATAAAGCAGCAAACAACTACTATGTAAAGATATAGAGGAGTAATGTCTACCTGAGCAGAGAATGAAGTCGCTCTCCCTCTGTGTGTGTTGTATTCATAGACTGTATATAAAAAGTGGACGTAGTCACCATGACGTCACCCATTGGTTTGTGGACTGCTGTTTTGAAGCCTCGAATTCGGCTTTTTGGCCATCGCCATCCTCCAGAAGAGGGTGGAGCTAAGTACAACCGAACAATGAATAAGACATTTTTAGGCGAACAAAACAGATATAATTAACTTTCATGAACTGAAAACTCACTGTGAAAGGGTTAAAGTTCTAAGACAAAAACAGGGACAACTCCCAGAGCGACCTGTCAATCACAAGGTAGCAACGCCCTAAAGCATACCCTGCTTTATGGTCTATTTGATTCTAAATGGTACCATAATTTACTAAATGAACATCATGCTGTATTGAAGAAGACTTGAAACTAGTGATTGAGACCATAAACTCATGTTTATAATGTTTACTGAGGTAATAAATCAAGTGAGAAGTAGGGTCATTTTCTCATAGACTTCTATACAATCAGACTTCTTTTTGCAACCAGAGGAGTCGCCCCCTGCTGGCTGTTAGAAAGAATACAAGTTTAAGACACTTCAGCATTGGCTTCACTTCTCAGACCCGGAGGTTGCCCAAGTTGTCATCCAATCTTCTCCGTGCTTTGTTTACGTAGCCGGTCCAGCTGAGCATTTGGGATTCATGTGATTTCAATGTGTGCAGGCTGTTCTCTTATACCGTTCGTAGCTATATCACGAAAAGTAATGCACTGTAATTTGTATACAGTACATCCCATGAAATCCACATATTTGTGAACCAGGAGGTATAAAGAGCAACAAAAGTCGCTTAGGTAGGCGATCGGGATGGATGGGTGGATCAAAAACATCGGACTTTCTCCCAGAAGACTGCTGTTCATACCCCATTTGAAACCAGAAGTCAACATTAATTTTTTGTCACGTACCTTTCCTACTTAAGTTACACCACTTCTGCAGATATTTTAACCCAAACCACAATCTTTTCCTAAACCTAACGTAGCCGCCGGCTCAGACGTCACCATGTTGAGAGCCGTGGGGAGGAAAAACATCACACCGGCACACACGGGTAATTCGCAAGGCGTCAAGGCCCCGTCCCTTTTGGGGGCATAGAAAACTGAAGATCCTGTAGAAATCAATGACATTTCGCGAGTGTTTGGATTGTGATTTTGACAAGTTCGTATACATTTATCTCTCGAGAAAGATTTAGACTAACAATATATGACCTGGTTTACCCCATGCTCAAGTCTTTCTGGATAGAAAACAACATCGCTCAAGTGTTTTCCTTACAAAACAATAAGCGGTATTAACTGACTCTGTGTGAGGTTGTCCTCCACGGCAGAAAGATCTGCAGTGTGGACTGCAGTGTCTTGGCAGGGCCCCATGTATTCTGGGAGAAGGAATGAAGAGGCAGAGGAGAGGAGCTAAAAGAATCCCTTTTCAACCCAGAGCCAGTTTAATTTTTGACAGGCCTGCTTAATTCCCTTTTAGAGTCCCTTCAAAAGATTTTGTTCTGCGCTGCTCCTTTGTGCCTTTCCAGTGGGGAGTCTTGTGTTTGTGTTTTCCGGGCACACTTCAGCCTATTTATGCAAGCTAATTTAAAGTATAAATGAGGCCGCATTTTTGGTGAGTGCACAGACAATTGCAAAAGGGAATAGAGTTTACTGTTTATTCATTTCACCTATAGTCAGTTGAGCGAGGATGTCATGTCTCCTGTGACTCCTTGAGAGTTTGCTGCTGCATATAATTACAGAAGTCAATGAAATCCATAAGTTGCATTATATAATGTGGAATTTGCTGTAACTGTATTACAGTAAGCAATCATGTGCTTGTATGCAACAAAAAACAGTATTCCTCTTAACAATATACAGCAAACAAATCCCAGCATGAAGCTGCTAATAACACACATCAAACACGTACAGTACAATAAGAAAAACCCTGACATGAGTCACAATGAGTCGATCAAAGAGTCAGTTTACCATTAAAGCTGACCTTTAGTGATAAACTTTTTTAAAATAAAAAAGCCACTATCATCTTTCCCTGACCTTAACCAAGAGTTGCATAAAAACATTATTCATGTTTTAGTTGCCATAAACGTACATCGCACCAAAACACAATGAAATAGGGACCGAATAATACTGATTTTAATATTTTGCAGATACATTCATACATTCAGCATAAACATTGGTATGTTAATAAAAACTTTAACATAACATTATAGAAACACGTAAAGCTGTGTAGCATTTCGTTTCTTCCAACATGTATTTGGTACTGAAAATGAGTTAAACTAGTGCAGTACGCGGTACGGCTGTTTCTACCCACCAAGTGTGAAGTTGGTTGGATGAACAGTTTGAGATACGTGAAGGACAATCACACACACAACCACAGACAGACAGAGACTCCTTCCTTTATAGTTAGATGATGACGCTACAGCGCCACCTATTGGCCAAATGGCACCAAATTTCGCCTGGACCCACATAATCTGGGAAAAAAAAATTGTTTCTGAGACTCATGGTTAAAACATTACAGGCCACAACGTAAAGTTCATTGTTATAGCGCCACCATCAGGCCAAATTGTATAACATTCAGACTCAATTAAATTCAAACAACTTTATTAATCCCTCTAGGGACAATGGGTTTGGAGCAGCTTTTACATAAAACATAAAAAAAACATAGATAATACACAGTGACACACAACAACAACAATATACTGTATGTAAGCTACAAATATAAAACAGGACCTAAAACGATTACTGATGTAAATTAGACTAACTAATAAATAAACAGACTGAATAAGAACAAAAGAAGGATCAGTCTAAGAAGGGATAAAAGGATCTGTGATGGTAAAATGACAAAAGTCTGTAAGAAATACAAAATCTAAGGGGCATTCAATAATCTGATTGCAGAGGGGATAAATGATTGAGAATAGCGGTTAATTTACAAACTGGTAAACCATAACGACGTCCTGACGGCAACAGAGAAGATTCACTTGAAAGCACATGACCAGAAGATGCTAAAATACATTCAGCCTTACGGAGGATCTGCTGGTTACAAAAGGAATTCAAACCTCTGTTTCACACCAATAATCTTGGAACAGATTTTAACAATACTGTTGAGACTGTTTCTGTCTTTAACTGAGAAGCTGTGAAACCAACAGATAAAAGAAAAACAAAGGAGACTCTCAATGAAAGACTGATAAATATGACAGAGGATTACGGGACTGACTGAGAAGGAATTCAGTTTCTCCATGGCGACTCCATGGGGTCCCAGCAATACACCCACCAAGTGAAGTAGATCGGAAGAACGGTTCTCAAGATATGCGAAGGACGCACAGACAGATATGAACCAAATATCCATGGGACTGTTCTGAGATGTCGCAAATTAAAAAAACATAAGTAGTTTGAAATGAAAATGTCAATAATTCTATGATATAAGTATAGATGCTTGAATACCTCGAAGTAGCATCTCATTTCAGAGCAAAAGCAGAAACTGAGTAGTGAGTTTGTGTCCTTCTTCCTTCACCGGTAACCTGCTGCTCACACGGCACTCTTTAGTGATAATGGTTTCCTCCCTGAGCATGTCGGTGTGCTATCACGCCAAAGGTGCGGGCGAGCAGGAAGAGCCTCGGGTCGTCCATATGGTGCATGCAGTGTGAGGTACGATGGTGGTATAGTGGGACGTTCTTTATTCTATGTTCTGATCTTTCAACATTTTTATATTCCTACTTGTGCATTTCATTTCCATATTTTGTACTTTTCATCTAGCTGAAAATAAATAAAAGATGTTTCACTGTACCACTCAATAACAAGCAATAATAATGAACAGTCCTTCCTATGGTAGATATCCTAAAATCTATTAAATTGGGTGCAACATTTAAATAAAAGACAGACATGACAACCAGTGTCTGGATAAGAACTGCATAGATAATGTCTCCTGCTTTCTTTCCATCTCACTTTGCCTCGCCCTTCTCATTCAGCCGCATCACCACTTGAATCCCCGTCAGTTTCCTCTCCAAGGTATCTAAATACCGCGCATAGATTCTGCTCTCCGGTGTGAGAGAAACTGTTCTCAGCTTATCTTACAAACCCACTCGGGGGGATTGATTAATTCATCACTGCGAGCTGTTTTTAATTACAGTGTCAAATGATCTGTTAATGGACAAAGTGAAATCTATTACATCATGCTATATATAAGTGAGCTTTCTGCATCGAAGCCAACAATCCCTTGTCTCCAGTGGCTGAGGTCATACAGGATTACTGATATATGAAACTGTATTCGGAGGCATAAGCAACTCCTAATTAGCTCCTGCCTGCTCACTTATCGCCATCTAAGTCTAATCCTACAGCTCGGACAGGCTTTGACACCACTTTACAAAAGGACATTTACTTTAACGTCTCAAGTGCCAATCAGACATAAAATAATAATAAGTGATGAAAATGACTGATGTTAAATACAGTGTTGTTCAATTCCAGTAGCGAGGGGAGGTGCTGAAAGTAGGAAAATTATGCAACCTTGACACCGTGGTGGAATAATTGGTGGTGCACTGTATAGTTGCCAGCCTGCGAGGCAAGCTCAAGGCCTCAAGGTTGAAAACTGCTTTCATTGCGTTTGGCCCGAAACGATAGCACAGCACATATTATAATGGCATTCTACCTAACGTCAGGTGAATGTTGATATGTGCTGTGTTATCACTTTCACTGAGACTCTTTGAAGGCTTTTCCTCGGCTTTGTACTTTATTCTGTAAATGAAAATTTAATCTCCAGATCAAGGACGGAGAGCCTCAATTATCCGCCTCTCCTCAACATATGTCTAGACAATCTATTCCTCCTTTGGTTTTTGTTTATCTCTTACTTTTTTTTTTTCCTTTTCTGAATGATAAATCCGGCGAGGTGGGGGTAGAAATGACACATTCAATAAGAGAGATTTATGGATGCTGTCTGACCCAGAAATATGAGGAATCCTACAGTAGCTTTGCCTTGAATACTCCCCTCACAGGACTGACAAGTTTCTGTTTCATAAAATATGTCTTTGTGATCACCCGCGATGTCAAGCAGCCTTAAAAATATTCAGGAAACCTGCCCGAGATGTTGACATGAATTATGCTCTTAAACTATCACGGGCACATGCATGGATAATCCAGACATCGGTTTGTGGTCCCCAAACGCCTCTGAAATATTGTTTTATCGCTGTGTTGAGCCCTGTAGGTCCCATTAGCACCGAGGGAGAGCTGAGAAAATGCTTCTTCTAAACCGTGCCAGACACTAAGTTCCACTGTAAACACTTACGCCGCATTGATGTACAGTAATGACTGCACCAATCCCCTGAGCCGGTGCTGCAACATTTATGAAAACACATCAACAAAGGGTCAACACAGGAGTTAGTGACATGGAAACATGACATCTACGGAGCACGGAGAGTGTTTTGTCAAACAACGTGCTCTTTAGAGAGAAACGCTGCCGCTGAGCTGTCACTCAAGAGCAACTTTCAAACGCCAATCCTTTGACCTGAGAGCTGAATTGGCTCAGCTGGGTCTCTGGTGATGATCTAACCGCCGCTCATTAAAATATTACCTTACACCGCCACTGTGAACACCGCCGTCCATGGTGCGGAAGCCAATTCCCACTCTTTTCCTGTTTCATATCCCCTCTATCCCTTTTAACCACACTTAACACTCTTTTCTACTTAGTGTTGCACATATTCAGCGAGCCCCCCGGGGACGAGCCACACATATATGTCAGGGGACGGAGGGGGCTATTAAACTAAAAAAATCAGGAGTCCAATTTGCCTCCAATCTGTGCACTACTCTCACTAATTCCTCTCACCGCTACTCTCGAAGCGCTTTTGGTATTAACGCCTGCTCGGCCGGTGGTGGCAGCCGCAGCAGAGAAGCACCACTTCATACGTGTGCTCTTCTTAATGTAAGCCACCGGATTAAACACAGCTCTGGGATACAGATTGGGTCATGCATTAGGAAAAAGGCCTGATTGGCCCAACAGATGGGTTTCAGTGAAGAAGAAAAGTTTAATCAATCCAGTTTGCACACAGAGTTTATAGCGGAGAGCAGGAAAAAGAGAAAGCAGAAGGATTGGGCGATATTAAATAAATGTTCACATCCTCTAATTGATTTATTTGCTGTTGTGTCGGCTTTTTATTGACCGCAGCAAACACAGTTAGCCCTGTTCAAATTCAGTCTGCAGTGAAAAACAATAGCTACTATAACGTTACTATAAATACATACATATAGTAGGCTTTGTGAGTTCAAAATGGCATCTGGGCCGGCATGTCTCTGGTGGCCCGAAGCCAATAGCATGCAGTGCACATGTAGCAACAGCTGTGATCATTAAGTTACCAGTAACAGGGAGCCCTCAGGTCAGTGCACACTTGTCTACATGCTCGGGGAAAAAAAAGTTATTACCAGTCCAATGCACAATTTATTTCTAACACTGGTTACAAAATATGACATATTGACCATTTGGTAAACCCCTCTCACAAACAGTGATCGTCCAATCATAGCTTAGCAACCGTAACTAGGCACGGCAGCACAGGCGCAGTTTGCATTGGGTTTATTGTAATGATGAATATCAACCTTGCTGTGTCTTATTATTGAAAGAATAAGAAACCAACAACATAAAAAGATAGATTTGTGGTCTATTGATTTACTTATAGCCTAATAACATCGCCCGCTCTCTGTCCACACACCGTTGAATATGCACTTCTGTTACGCCATGTAAACAAACCACGTACCCATCAGCTGTGTGCTCATATCAGACTAGAGATGTAACCACTTAAAAGATGGGTGAGCAGTTAAGTAGTAGTACTTTCTATCTTCCGACATTTGTGTTTTTTTAAACAGAAATCACAGGTTTTATACTGCGATATTTACTAGAAATGACATACAATACAGCCAACAGTAGCCTCTTTAAACTTTAAGGCAATCTCCTGGTGATCTCCCAGCCTGTTGCTGTTTGTAGTGAAATGAGGAGGTATCGTATAGATAAGGCAGACTGTTGCTCCTCACGTCGCCTTTGTCTTGGCCAACAAGTTGCATTTGAACACACCGCAAATACTACAACTAACAGCCAGTTTGCATGTTCTGCGCCTGCGTGAGAGGAAATAACTCCTCACACCAGCAGGCGGCGGGAGCCTGTCGTTGTCATTCAAAAAGGGAAACAGGAAGACCAAAGACCGTGAATATACAAGCCGTAGTATATGAAACAAAGCGATGTTTGCTGACCATTTTTCATTATCACTCACCACTTAGCTTCATTCCAGATGGCCATGTCATTGTGAAAGTATTTGTGTATTGGAATGATCACATGAGATGACGATGAAAAATGAGAAGAACTTTCTTGAATTTACTCGTTGGCTTGCTTTCCTCACATCCGTTTCTCTTCTCGTGCACTAATTCCTTTAAGCTCAACAGCCAATCAGAGTGATTTCTGTCATTCAACATGCTGAATTAGCCGAAAAAACTCCAACACGGGCAGACTAGAGCTATACAATGCGGGACATATCGCAAAAACTGGGCCAACAAGCCAACGGCCGACAGTCGTTTTTTTTGTGTCAGGGCCTTTAAACAAGTCAAATGAAAACTTTAAAAAGTCAGCCGAAGACAACGTTTTTTATCCATCTCATTGAGCTAACTTACAATGTGCCATTCCAGCTAAATCAATGGCTGTTGGCTAGAAATGAGAAGCCCGCTGTGTTTAACGATCTGAAATAAAGGACCCATTGTTTAAAATATGAATAATTAATAATCTTGAGTGGTAAATGTGCCATCGTTATCATTGTAAAGTGAACACTATGTGAGAACAGAAAGCTTGGCAGGTGTAACAACTAAGTGGAGTGGAGCTCAGCTCAGCCACATCTTATCTTTTATGCAGCGATATGCTGTAAACACATTGATAACTCGTTAGATACTGTATGCTGTGACTGAACTGTCAACAGTTAACATGATCAATAATTTGATAAATGACACTCCCATGAATCTTAAATTAGTTACTCTGAGCGGAAACAAATCATGTAGCAGGAACAACACAAGTGGAGTGTAAAGTTGCTGTGACGTGCCGACGGTTTCACAGCGGAGGGGTGACAGCTGATCTGAGCCGATGGGAAGTCAATGGAGGCTTATTTCTACATGTGCTTTTTAAATCGCTTCAATGATTGACGTCTCTCTGGGAGCGTGATTTGAGGGGGAGATGAAGATGACAAACATCACAGTCCCTGTCAGTGTGTTTTAATGAGATGCTTCGAGGAATGAAAACAGATCCTTCTATTAATACTGGAGGACCTGCACAGTATGACAATCCTCAAATTTATAAATTTTTCCAGAAGACACAGAATCGCATAACAACACTGAGTGAAAGCCAAAAAATGGTTACCTCACTAACAGTGTTCAAAACAAGTTGTATATTTGCGCTGTCATTAATGAAAGAGAAACCTGAGCCCTGGCTTTGTTTTTTGGTTTCTCTTTGATCACCCTTCCGTTGTGTGACTAAAATATCCGTCGCTGTTTTATCCAGGATTTATTTGGACCTGTGACTGTGCATGTTAATACTGTATTAGAGCCTGTATGCTAAGTGGATTGTATAAGCTTGCTAAACATAATCTCAGAGGTGTAAGCATATGCACCGCAGCATGCTAAAAAACACACACACACACTCTCACTGCTAACAGATGCTAAACCTGCAGTTGATCCAGGAGCTTATTTACCAATTAGACGGTGTACTTCTTTCTTTCTTTTTTTACTGGTTGCACATTAAAATCTGAGTGGGCATTCCCTTACAGTGTATGTCCATATAAATAATATAAAGGAGGTGTGTTACTGGCTACTTCTTTGCCCTCTTGTGTGCAGAGTAATCTGGAGAGCAGTCTGACATGTTTCTGACTGCTGACTCAAAGGCTTTTTCCCCTCCTCCTCTCATTTCCTTGCTTCTCCTCAACTCTTATCTCTTTTTTTCCCTCTCATTGTATCCTCTGCCTCCTCTCTCTCTCTCTCTCTCTCTTCTCCTCCTCCACATCCTTCCTCTCTGGCAGCTGTCTGTTCAGCTACCTGCGAGTACAGTATCCCCTTCCAGACAGCGACATGTACAGTGCAGCTCACAGAAATAAGCCTCTTTTCTGGACTACTGTTTTTGCAGCGAGAGGTGCAGATAAGAAAGAGAGAGGTCCGCTGTGAGAATCCCCCTTGTTTTTTTTTCATTTCGAGAAAAAGCAAAAGCACGGCAAAGCATTAGCATGGATCAAATGAATAATCTGCTGACAGGAATGTAAAATAGAAACACAAGACGTCCTCCCTCTAATGTAAATGTGCAAAACCAGCTCTCTTTGAAGAAGGAAATGTTCCTGGGATACCTGAAATATATTCTAAATGCTTATTCTATATGTGCATGTTGTCTGGTTTTTGTTGTTGTTCTTTTAGCAGATTTCGCATTCAGTTCCTCTTGAATCTGATCAAAGCACAGCTACGTCTAGTATTTCTCTTTTGTTGTCTCCTACATTTAATTCTCATGTACAACACCGCACAATCCCTTTCTCTCAGGTAAGGCAGCCAAGCAAGTAATATGCATTTCGACTAGAATAATATCATCTGAATAATAAAGCCACAATTCACATAACCCACAACACATGTGTATGTAAAAGCAAACTGAATTTAGGCAGGTCACAATAACAGTCAGAAATAGGAAGGGAAGCAGAGAGACACAACAAGAAAACAAAACAGTTTGTATAACTTACTTTAACTACACTTTAAACTTTTAAACTTTAAAGTTTGATATACTTTTTTCAATATTTTTTATTGAATTTTAACATAACACAAATACACACTCTTAATAATAATGATAATTAAATAAAATAAATGAATATATATATACTGTATACACAGTATATACATATATTCATATACTGTATCTACACATACACACATGTATATATACATACATATATTTACATACATATATACACACGTATATGTATGTATACATACATGTATTTATATACATACATATATATGTTTTAATCGTCACATACATACAGTACGCAAAATTCGACTTACACTTCACAAATATTCTTTTTTAATATTTGAACTTTAATATCCAGAAGTCCAGTCGGCTACATTATTCACCAGTCTGACCATCAAGGGATCAATTCACAAAAGGAAGCCAAAAAATAAAAAATGGAAAAAGATCATCTTACTGCCTACTCGTCATTCTTGCCCCATATAACTTCTTTTAGGTGATGTTATGTTCAATACATAGAAAAACCAAAGAGAAACTATTTCTTGGCCGGTTGCAGTGAGTTTCTGCTGGTTGCCTGGCAACCTCACGGCCACAACAAGACTCCAGGAAGTCACTGCTCTCGCTGAAGAAATAGTCCGACATACAAAACAAGATATGATGTGTTTAGCGGTGCTAGTAGGCCGATTTTGTTCAGACAGACAGACAGACAGAGCCCCCTGTTTCCAGTCTTTATTCTAAGCTAAGCTAACCGTCTCCTGGCTTCATATTTACCTCACAGTTATGAGATCTAACTTTCTGAATGGAAGCGAATGAGCGTATTTCCATAAATGTTGAACTATTCCTTTAATCTAACAAGAGTCCATCTTTCCCTTGATAAAAGCATTTGCTCACTGCTGTTAGATAAAACATTTGATTTTGGCTGATATATGTTTCCATAAAATCATCCTCTGATCACGTTAAAAGGTTTTCAGACTCCAAGAGATTAACAGACTAGTAAACATAAATACCTCTGATGAGACTACCTTGTACAACAAGCCAAGGAGGCAACAGATTCCTGGCACGCTTTACTGGTCATCTCTCAGCGGTGAAGCTAAGTAGCGATCCGTTATTGACATCCTCCTGCAACCTGAGAGGCATGTCATGTTGAGTCACGCTCAACTCTGTTATGCTGCATTATAAAGGACGACTGAAATGTGTCACCTAACAGACAAACACGATAAACAAACGGGACAGCAGCTCTGACCGCGCTCAGGCTCAGAGCCGGGAGGAGGAACTGAGATTACAAAAACTAAAATAGTCTGCGTGCTTCATTGACTGATATGTTTCATTAAATAATTCCCTGTATGGACATCATTTTTTGTTTGCTTGTTTTTGTAATTCTCATGTTTGCACAGCTGTCTTAGCCAGAAGCGGGGAAAGTTTCGAGCGTGCATGTTTTCATATTTGATCATATTTAATATGACAGATATTTTTGTTCTAATATAAATGTCAGCATGTCTCTGTCTTCATAAAATCTATTCAGAAAACCTCCAGAGGCCTGTACTACTAAGCAGGATTTGGGGTTAGCGAGGTAACTTCAAATTTAACCCTTCAGGATTTTCAGTCCTACGACGGTGGTTCACTTCTTACCGGGGTAGATCGTCATGGTAACTGATGCTGAACACCTAACCTGCTCTGGAGCAGGTTAGGTGTTCAAGATAACAGATCAACTCATATAAAAGCACCGCCTAACAACCAATCAAAGCTTGATGCGCTGTTCGTATGATAACATGAAGAAGTTAAAATCATAATCCAGACTAAAAGCAACACAGTTTAAACTGACAAAATCAGGAAGACCAGCTGGCAAAATCGCCAACGGTGTGAAGCGGACTCGGGAGCACGTCAAAAGACGTCAGAATCGTGCGTTTACAGTTCTGCAGACTGTATGCATTGCCTTGAGTTACTTTGCTACTGGTATTTTTATGTATGCTGTAAGAGATATGAAAGTAAGACTGCTTACTGCATATGAATTATGTTCTTATATTTATTTTTTATTTGCTCCCAAGTCTGTTTCACACCCTCGGAGTCGGGGACGCAGCTGAGAGAAGGCTAAAAGTGTCATACATGCCATAATTTCCCTAAAGGGAATAATAAAGTATCTTCTATTCTATTCTATTCTATTCTATTCTATTCAATAAGCAGCATAATAATCTAACAGCATACACAAAGTAATAATAGTCAGATCTACTCGTGCTCTAGATGGAGCAGTGATATTATCAGTCTGTTTACGCATTCATAAATCAGCAATTTTTTCTTTTGTCAGCTGTCCTTGCTGCATTTGGCAGCTTCAACTGTGTTAATTTTAGTCTGGATTGTGTGTTTAACAAATGTGCCACTCGGCTGACAGTAGAATTGTTTGTGATTGGTCATATGCTGCAAAGACCTCCCCTTTCATGTGAACGTGCTCATAGCCAGAAACCCTGGGTTGATTTACCGGGTGAATAACCACCTTTGTAGGACCGCTTAGGGGGATCGTGGTTGTTAGGGTAAGTCAAGCCAGAAAACAAGAAGATGCCCTGCGTATGTTGAGCTCGCTTCGCAGTACAGGCCTCTGGTAGGCTACATTTTCAAGATGAGATCACAGCACTACAGGTGCAGTGATGTTTAAAGGTGTGTAAGTGGTACAGCAGGTGGAGTTGACAGATGACAAACACGCACTTGATGTTTACTGTGATGAACTGTGCAAGTCAAGCAAAATCTGCTTATTGATTTTCATTGATGCATACATCGCTGCCTGGAACGGTAACAAAAATACAACCAAATCTTAAATTGCATTTAAAAAGGGTCATCAGAATCGTAAAGTATGCATTATCTGTTGATAAGACAAGAATGTTGGACAATTCTGCAAAACCCTGGATTACGCTGGTGACGCATTTTATTTTATATCCAGTAGTAACGTTTGCACGGCAACTACAGTATTGTTACAGTATCCCGAGCTTGTTTCCACATCAAAAAACAAATGCAACGCTACTTCCTGCATTGGCACTGAACGGGGGTATTGGACACAAATCGTGCAGATTTGTCTAATATGGACATATTTCTTGGAGATACCAGGTTGCATACTGATATCATCCTTTAATTGCTTCATGACAAAACATTTGGGTACAATGAGTGTTATCTAAAAATGACACATTTGCACGTTTGCATGTGATCGTCACCTGCAAACACTCACACTCACATAGGCGTCTCAGACACCCAGGATGGAAATCTGCAGCTTCCAACACGCAGGCATCTGGTGTGTGAAGATGACATCTTTCTCACACATCTACATCTGCCTTCTTCATTTTTATCACACAAACATACAAAAACAACAGAAACACACAACATACAGGTTTATATCAACCATCATGCACACGCTGCACATACCAGGGACGATTAACAGCTGCACAGGCGTAAACATCTGCACAGGACTGATTGAACACAGAGATTGTTATTGGATCAAGTCAGCCATCTTTTGACCAGGGAGCCGGCTTCCACATTCAAAATGGTGAATATTGATTTGTCTATTAGTGTCTGCATCTTTCTTTTCCCATCCGCGTCACACTCAGTGATGACTAACCCTCCTCCCCTTGTCAATGTGGCTGTAGCTTATGCTGCATTTAAGTGAGCTAGGATCAATCTGTCTAACAACGTGGCAGCTCAAAGCAGCGGGTTGGAGGTGGTGATGTATTCAAACCCTTGGTGGTGGAAGCTTCCTGCAGATTTTTGTTTTTGTGTCTTGCGATTGCATTTCAGGTGAAATTGGGATTTTATGCATTCTAAAAAAAGAGAGCCGATAAGAAGGGAAGCAGAAAGACAGACACAGAACAAAGTCTGTTTCTCTTCAGGCTTCTCTTTGAATTGTTTTAGTTTGTCTTTTTGTATTAAAGATAAGCCCTATCACATATATTGATTGGCTAATACTGTAAAATTGAATGTTATTTCACCACATAAATAACAAACAAAAGTATTTTATACACGCCAGCCTTAATATTTCAGAATGCATAGCAGAATTACATTGATTGAGATCAAACACATTAGTAAAATGTATGTTCATATAAATCTAATTTGCAGAAACATTACGCCACGAGTAAAAAAACATTTTCAACTTAATAATTGCCAAATATTTATACTAAATATACCTGCCAAATGTTGATTGTCAACATATTCCATTTGTTTTTCCTGCACTATCCACTCCTGGCAACTAAAGCATGATAAACTGAAAACACTTGGTTAAAGTCAGGGGAAGATCATGTTCCTGGTTTTAAAAAGTCCAAACTGACTTGAGGTAGACTACTAGACACAACACATGGACTATTAATGTTTAACCAATACTGCTATTACCTATACTACTATACTATTACCACACCGTGCAGATTCAGAGCAACATTAGCATTTATTTGAAGTTATGTATCAGTCCACCTAACGGATGTAAGTCCACATTCACTCTCCTTTTAGCTCTGGTCTGGTTTCCACTAGTCCGACTCTCCGGATGTAGACTGCACCAACTCCTGGGGGAAATATCTGGCTTTTTAGCCACCAAGTACTCCACTGTACCTGCTGTATTTGGAAACAATGCTGATGTGAGTGGTGAAAGTGAACCAGTAAAGTTAAGTTAGGGCCGGAAAACGAAAACAATGAGCTGAAAGGAGATAAAACGCTCTGTTGAGCTGAAGGGAACTACAGAGTTGGGCAATCTTTCTCTAGGGGTCATTCATTACTTGCGAGACCTTTCACATTACACACATATTGTAAATATAAAAATATTGCAGCTTTAATCAAGTCAACCATCCATACCGACCAGTAGGAAGTGAAGCCAATGCCGAAGTGTCTTAAACTTGCATTCTTTCTAACAGCCAGCAGGGGGCGACTCCTCTGGTTGCAAAAAGAAGTCTGATTGTATAGAAGTCTATGAGAAAATGAGCCTACTTCTCATTTGATTTATTACCTCAGTAAACATTGTAAACATGAGTTTATGGTCTCAATCGCTAGTTTCAAGTCTTCTTCAATACAGCATGATGTTCATTTAGTAAATTATGGTCCCATTTAGAGTCAAATAGACCATAAAGCAGGGGATGCTTTAGGGCATGGCTACCTTATGATTGACAGGTCGCTACTACAGCGCTGTACGGTCTGGGAGTTGTCTGTTTTTTCATCTTACAACCTCAAACCTTCCACAGTGTGTTTTCAGTTCTCAGTTTCAGTGACCTTTTGGTCACCTAAAAATGTCTTGTTCAGTGTTCAGTTGTACTTAGCTCCCCCCTCGTGTCACTTCTCGTTACAGAAAACCAACATGGCGAACTCAAGGCTTCAAAACGGCAGTCCACAAACCAATGGGTGATGTCATGGTGACTACGTCCACTTTTTATATACAGTCTATGGTCCTGACTTTGAACAAAATACTGCGAGAGAAGGCAGCAACTACAATTCCCTCCAAAAAGCTAATTAGTGACATATAAATGCATTTATATTTATAGGAGACAGGGTTTATGAACCGCATCGCTCTTCTGAATTAAACTGAACTATAATCCTCTCATATCCCAGTCTCTTTCAGTGTCTGAGATTCAAACGCAGATGTCAGACATAACACACACACACACACACACACACACACACAAACATTCAGAAACACCCTGTCATCACCCAAACATGCTCAGAAGTGACAAGACATGTGGGCGGTGTTTTGAGCACTGCTGGAGACGGTGCGAAGCCTCCTTACATGACTGGTTAATGAATTGGCAAAAGCCCCCTGCCAAACAGCAGAGAGTATCAACAATGCAGCCCTGGCATCTGTTTCTCAGCCAGGAGGGCACATCCCTCCGTCACGCTTTTCTGTTTTTTTTCCTCTCTTTTCTATTTATTCATCATCACTTTTTCACGATCTTGTTTTTCTCCTGGAAGAGCAGCGTGTTTCTAATTACCTCAGGGCTATTTATTACAAATGACACCCTCCACATTGCACTGCGGAGGTATGCGGAGTGCAGCAGAAAATGGGGTTTGCCTTCACACAGTGTTCTTCTGTATTGATGAAAAGGGAGATAGAGGGAGGGGGAGGCTTTTATCTTTTGACAAAATGCTACGCCGGGGCATGAATATCTGCTTTTATTGTCAGACTCTCTTCTGTGTGAAGAATCTCTTAAAGGGAGTTGGTCTTGCTTGAGAGAGCACAGAGAGAAAGTTTGATCCGCGGCGGTGAATCACCTGGAGGAGATATTCACTACACAAGTGACGTGAGAAAGATTAATTGCGCCGCAAAAAAGGGATCAAACCCACAGGAAAGCATAACATCTATACCACCACGGTGCAACTTTCTATTTCTGCTGGTGCCACAGTTTGAGAACACACCATTTACAGAGTCAACGTTAGAGTAATGCTTTGTGGTAATAGTTGTGGTAATCAGACATCCGGCTGCCTGCCTCGCTTCTGGCCAGAAATTAAATAAACATATTCAATCACAGCCCCCAATGATGTGCAATATTTACCTCCTGCTGGTTAAGGCATAGCGAGTACAGCTGTCGACAAGGCTAATGTTGCAATCACACGATCAATAGCGTGACGTGATTGCTCTGTCCTGGCTGTTCTGAGAGCGTTTTAATGTCTGTCGGTCCTGTGTTTAGCAGAGCTGGATCGAAATGTATTTCCAAACAGTTTTTGGCTACTCTCAATATGTTTGCAGCAGAGTTTACTGTATTAAAATTCACACAAAGATAGACATGTTTGGAAATGATGAGAAATTCTGAAAAGAAAAGATAACTGAATGCATTTTCCCTGAAAAGACATTCAGCAGTGATCACTTTTGCATGTTTCATAGGTAAAATGATGCAGGGGGAATTTTAAAAAGGAAAAACAAGACAAATGTTGCATTTCCACAGCATGGTGTGGCACAGCTCTAATCAGCTTGACTCGCTCATTTTTGGTTTTCCATTAGCAAATGTTGTGGATACGGCTGTCAAAGTTAACAAAATCATAAAATGTTAGTGCAAATTAGTTTTAACGCCATTGATTGCTTCAACGCAACTTGCGATTTTTAGGTTGTAGCGGGTTCATTTTAAAGCTAGAGGGAAGTTACTGGCATCATATGAAACTACAAAACCTAAACCTACCAAACATGTCATACTAGCTTATGGTGAAGGAGGCAAAATAACGCTCCAAACTTAGCGCTAGATTTTGGTGAGCAAAAACTGACATGGCCATTTTCAAAGGGGTCCCTTGACCAGAAAATGGGTACTATGGTCTATGGGTATACCCACGAGTCTCCCCTTACAGACATGCCAACTTTATGATAATCACATGCAATTTGGAGCAAGTCATAGTCAAGTCAGCACACTGACACACTGACAGCTGTTGTTGAAGACAAAAGGACCTGGTACCAAGTAAGTCGAGTCGAGCTGAGCCGAACCATGTAACATCATCATACATATTCGCATGGTCAAAATGACAATGTGTACATGCTGATGTTAAGGAGGTATAATGTTTACCATGGTGATAATCATAATTTAGCATGCTAACATTTGCTAATCAGCAATGAACACTAGTTGAGGCTGTTGAGAATTTTGTTATTTTTGCAGGTATTTACTCATTTAATCATAATTTGACTTTTTGGGGGCACTAGAGAAGAAATCAGGATATCACCAAAGTCATTAGGATTTATTGTCTGGTAACCATCAATGTTTTGCAATTCAAGTTGATGATGAGATATTCCACAAGATAAATGAAAACAACGACCTGCTGGTGGCACTAATGTCAGTAGAATTCGTTCTATGGGGACCATGAAAATCTGTAAAAATGTCATGGCAATACATCCAGTAGTTGTTGAGATATTTTAGTCTGGACCAAAGTGGTGGACCGACAGACCAACAGACTGACAGACCAACAGACCAACAGACCGACATTGGCATCCCTAGAGCCACCAGAATGGCTTAAAACTAAAAAACTACCATTTGTTTCAGTTTCACTTCTCATCGAATTACTGACAAATCTCCAACATCTGGTCCTCGCAGCAGGTTAGGAATTATCATTGTTAAACACTATTTGCCCAGATGCAGTTTAATCAAGCTTGGGCTTAACAACTGTCCCAGGCCTCTAATAATCTTTTTTAATATGCAGTCCTGTGCATTATTGTTTCTGCTACTATTTATTTAAAAAAAACTTCTATCAGTGGAAGTACAATTCTACAGCAAAACAGCACAGTGTTAATTACTAATTATTTGCCAACTGGGGATGCACCAGATGGCGACTTGATGATGGGAATGAATAGGAAACCACAGAAAGGTCCAAGCAGTGCTATTTCCTGTTTTTCCTGTCTACAGTACTGCACAATTTGTCTATCATCTCTGGGCTTTGGTGGTTCACTTTTATTGTTTCCTGACAAAATGTAAGTGACCTGACATTTAGACATTTGCAGCTACAAACACGTTTCATAGCAGAAAAGTTTAAATCATTTAACAATAATGGTAAATATCAGATTTACTGTGTGGTGTTAGTCACTTGCAATGAAAGAGCATAATAGATTCACCAACACGTTATGGGCCTATTAGCCCATAATGCAGTGCAACCACAAGATAAGTGGTGATTTGACTAAAGAATGTGACTGTCACTTTATCTGGAATAGAAATACACTCGTTCTCTTTTACCCTTTTAATGCACACTTGCTTTTGACCTCTTCCTTCCTGAAAAGGGCTAGTTCAGTTCAGCAGCGAAGGTGAGATCTCTGCGCTCCTGTTCTTGCATTTGCAAATTCACCTTGAAGCTCACGCTGTAGATGAAAACATGGTACCATTTTGAATGTCAAGAGCTGTATTTACTGCAGCTCTTGACTCTTTCTGATAACTTTCTGATAACTTCCATGCTTGTGCACTGACTCCAAGACTTGGAGGACATGCCGCTTTCTCTTCCACTGATTGTAATTTAAAGGTGCAGTGTGTAGGATTTGGCAGCATCTAGCGGAGAGGTTGCAACCAACTGAAACTTCTCCCGTGTGCCAAGTGTGTCAGAAAACTAGTGTGGCTGATGTGAAAATGTGAATGGCCCTCTCTAAAGCCAGTGTTTGGATGTCCGTTCTGGGCTACTATAGAAACATGGCGCCATAAAGAGGACCCACTCCCTATGTATAGATATAGACGGCTCATTCTACATTCTTTGTTTCAGATGATTATACACTGAAGAAAACATAGTTTTTGATATTATATTCCATTTTTACCAATAGATCTGTACACACTGTTCCTTTAAGAGCTGTACCACTTTTTTTTTAAGTAGTGTATCTTTTTCAGCAAAACCTTTAAATGTTATAACGGGTGCCAATTCCTAGTTTAGGGGAAATTAACTGGACTCCAGCCAGTATAATCTTATTAAAGTCTTGCTCAATACAAAAGCACAGCAGTAAGTTTATGATAAAGTACTTTCTCAAATCTTTATTCTTGGTGGAGAGTTGGATGTTGCACCTGTTAATGCCATTCTTTCTTTCTGCTTATTGTGAAGCGCATAAACAGGACACCCTGAAAGACAGCTGTTAGAGGAATTAGATCAGATGATCTCTACCACTCTCATGTCTGTACTCTACTCTAAATACAAAGTTACATCCAAGACACAGTTAGCTCAGCTTAGCATGAAGACTGGAATCAAGTAGCCTATATCTCACTGCAAAGGTTAAACAATGTATCTACATTCACCTCTAAAAGTTCACAAATGAATATGTTGCTTCTTGTTCGTTTCACCCACACAGAAACCAAATGAAGGATTTATCTGCTGGGACTATTTCTTGGACATTTTCCAAAAATGTTGAACTATTCCTTCAACTGATTGTTTTAATCAGTGGACATGTTAATACTTTCTTATTTCACAGCTTTGTTGAATACTCGATTCAGATTGTTCTGATTTTGATTGTTATTTCTATATAGCAGACTGTTGCTATATGGACGCAGTTCTGATGTCTTACTCTGGCAGACCGTTTTTGTGTCAAATTATTGATTTCTTAAATAAGTAACCATGTAATAAGCGTGATAATGTACAGCTAGCTGGTCATTGGTGTGAAATAAACCCCAGCAGGGCGATGCGGCACGCTGTACGTTATCCCTTACATATTGTCAATGAGATAAATCAAATTTTGAAGGAAAATACTGTAACAACAGCCAAAGATTACAAAACTAAATATCTAAGGGGCCGTACACATGATGCGTTTTTTGCGCCCTCAAATCCATTGTTCTCAATGCCCGGACCGTATGTCATGTGAAGGAACAACGAATCACAGCCTGCAGATATGTTTTCTTTCTTCTGTAAATATCAGTCTATGGTAAATACATGGAGGAGAAGTTAGTAATTTTAGTGCAGGACTACCCAGAGCTTTATGATCTGTCCCACGGTCTATTTTACTTTTTTACTTTTTTTACCCTTTACTTATTGACACAGACAAATCGAGCGGTAAAGCTACTTTGAGGGATTTACGGTGCTGGAAATGCATTTATCTTTGTTTTGACTTTGTTTGGTTTAGTCAGTGAGGCTTCCTTCTAAATTACCGCAACTTCATCATCATTGTCATCGCAGCACGCATGTTTTTTGCGGCAGGCGTGAGAGGAGCACAACCTCCAAAGCAACTTGGAAAGAAAAAAGCGTCACGGCTGACGTTTTCCACAACTTTTTAGACGCAGCATGTGTAAGTTGACGTTCAGAGCAGCAAAAGTTGTACGTGTTTTCTTCAAAATACCGTTCTGTAACTGGATTTACTTCACAAAGTTTAATGTTACCTTGGAGAGACAGGTAATCGTTCTTTCACAGACAAAAATCTGGATAGAGATATTAGCCGGGTTCAAAGCTGAAGCATGTCAGCCACCTCTGAGACGAACACCAGGGAACAGTAAACAGACTCAAGCTGAGACCAGAGGGCCACGTGTGATGCCTCTCGGTGAAGACGGGTGGGAGAAGCTGTAGGAGTGATAGTCAAGAGGGCGCAAAGGGAGGCTGACAGAGCAAGGAGGGAGTGAAGAAGCATGCGAGGTGAGGCAGAAAATGAAGAATTAAACAGAGACATGAAGATGGAGTCGGGGAGGGAGGCAGAAATTTAGGGATGAAAGGATGCAGGATTTAGGAGAGGAGGAGAAAGTCTGGGTGACTTGATGTATTTTTGAAACTATAGAAGAGACAAGACGAGAGATTTGGAGTGGGAAAAGGAAGTAGAGAAAGTAGAGTAAAAGAGTAAAGCAGTGAAATAAGTGCAAGAGGAAAAAAAGAAATGAATGCATATGGAACAAAGATCTGTAGCAACAGCTAGAACGAACAGTAGGAGCTCAATTATCCACATTTCCCGCTGCTTCCTTCTCCGCCTGTGATTGGACAGCCATAATATATCACCTCTCACAGCAAACTAATTAGTGTTTGTTTGGGGCGATCATTTCAAACAAAGTTTAATTTTGCATCATTATTACACACAGAATTCCAAGCTGTTAGTGCATTGTAAACATTTGATTAAAATTAATTGAGCAGTGGGGAGCGCTGTCAGAACACGCGGCGGCACAAGAAATCTGATGTTTCTGGAAGGATTGTGCTCAAACTTCCCCGATTCCTCGGAGAAACGATGTCATAACGGGCTAATAATAACAATAATTTAGCACACTTTCTCAGCTGCCTGCGCCCGGCTCTCTGCTTGATTTTTCTTCAGTGTTTGCGAAGCCTGAGCAAACAAGACGCTGGGCACAAATACACAAAAACACACACAGGAGTTATATTGAAAAAGGCAGTGGAGAGATCTAATGCATCTAAGGCTGACGGGGGCCAGATCAATAAAGCTTTTGGATATTTTAAGAAAATGACTGAGGAGGCACGCAGACAGCCTAGAGCTGTGCCGCGGCTTCAGCGCTGTGTGTATTTAGAGAGCTATTCCTGAGGGGGGAAGGCAAAGAGCAGCAAAGCTCAAACAGAGCCACAGAGTCATTATTTTTAGTCCTGTTTGCTGTGGGCTCGTTCGAAAACGCCCTCTCTCCTCCCCGGGAATAAAGAGCAGCGGCATGAGAAGAGAAATGGAACAGGCCCCGAGGAGAACGCACACATCATTATAAAATCAGATACAACCGTAATCATAATCACTCAGGTTTTTTTGTGCAAAGTCATTAAGGTGCATGCTGGGAGACGCTACAACAGGCTATAGGAGCTGAAAGTCACATGTCTTTGTGCAAGCGATAGCGCCGAGTGCATCTGACTAAAACATTTTCCACATCAAACTCCATTCTACTTTGTGCTCTTTGTGCTGGTGGACTTTTACAGGTCATTAGAGAGGAGGAAAGGTCTGACACTGTAGCGCTGTGGGATTTCAGGGCTCCTTCATCATAGCCGGTCTGCTCTTCCCCGCAGGTGTCTGAATGCACACACATAAATGAATCTGAAGGTTTGCATGAGGATGCCGCTGTGTCGTGCGTGTGTGTTTCGATGTCCCTGTACATGAGTGCGTGCGCCGAAGCACCAAAGACTCATTCTGGTGGTATTAATACAGAACAAAGCGGAGCCGGAGATGACATGTATGATCTATCACACTCAGCCACCTGCTTCCCAAAAAGAAGGCCATTTAAATGCCACATCTGCTCCGGTGCAACACCGTCCGCCGACTGTAAAACACAAAAAAAACACCAGAACACAGCACTCGCAGAATATATCTAACACTCCCCATATGTATAGAAATGTACACTCGCACATACAGATCTGCTCACACACAGGGGAAGAGCTCACACTGAATCCTGACAACCATCCGATAAAAGAAAGGAAATATATAACCCAATTTTGAGCTCACAGTAACCCACATGGAGCCAAATGATGCATGTGCAGCTGTCATGTGTTGTAGAAATGTAGCTGAGGATAACTTCAGAGGTCACCGAGGCTGCACACAATGAGGACTAAAAGCCCCGTTGGTCACAGAGCAAAAATGAGGTCCAACAAAATCTGACCAACTGCCTTCGTTTGGTCGGCTCACTGTGTGACCTGGGCTGCACTGGTGTGGACGAGAAACTAATGTGCTGTGCATCAAACAGGAAATTATGCAAGGCGTGTGCCGATGAGCAGGTGATCTGCGACTAACGGCCACTAGTTTCACATTTTTGTTGTTTGCCAAAAGATATGTTAGTTGTGTTTTCCGTTCTGCATGTCTGTTTTTTACTTAACAGAACATCTAAAAAAAGAAGAAAAAAAAACATCAAGCAGATTTCATGAAATTTGATGGAAAGGCGGTAGAAAGAGTATTTTAAATTAATATTTTCACATTGTAAGTTCCCTCATGAATTACTATACTTACTTACTAACATAAAAAATAGGGCTGTCAAGCAATTAAAATATTAAATTGTGATTGACTGATGATTATTTAATACTCTTATTAACATGGGAGTGGGCAAATATACTGCTTTATGCAAATGTGTGTATATATCTATTATTGAAAATCAATTAACAACACAAAGTTAAAAGAAATATTAATAATTGATTAAAAAGCTGAGCAAAACTCAGAGGAGCGACTTGTCAGTTTAAAGGAGAAAAGCTGGTCCACCTTCAGAGAGTCTGAGCCAGTTTTATGGATACAGGAAGTCGGTTCCCGTCTTGAGCGGACGAGTTGTAGCCTCGTAGTATTTATTCACAGAAATATACAAAATTTGCGGTGGTGGTGGTGGCTTACTTTTACTGGGAAAGTGGCTGCATGTGTCTGATAATACACGCGGCACTGTGGCTGCTACAGTAACGCTCCCGGACGGGTGAACTGGCGACTCAGTTGTCTGTTTTGCTCATACACTGCAGCTGGCGCACCGCTACATGAGACGCACTAATCTTATCGGTTAACGAGGGTCGGTTATCGGTTAAATTTTTTTTTCAAAATTAGCATCCCTAGTTGCAGTTTTTTGGGAGATTATGAGCTTTACAGGTGATTTTTGTCTTTTTACTTTTGGACAGTTCAGCTGCACCACTGTCATTTAAGTGTCCATCAACAGTGCATTCAAAAACTGAGCAATTCTAATAAGCATGTTGGCATTTTAATGAACTTCATTCTGTCTCAATGCTCAGAATTTGTAAACTGAATGCAACTGGAGAAAAGGCGCGTGTGTGTGTGTGTGTCTGTGTGTGTGTGTGTGTGTGTATTTACATGCTTTTAAAGGAAAAAAATGTACCCTTAAACACTGTTAAGGTTTTAACAGTAGTCTATGTGATGCTTTTCAGAAGATGTTTTGTGACTTTTACAGTGTACCCACTCTCAGTCACTACGCCTCATCTGTTTGTCCTTCAGTTAGTGATATCTTCATTTCCCATGCGTGAGTATATGTGTTCTGTAAGTGGACAGCAATAGTGATAGTGAGATGTAAGAAGTGTTTCCAGGGCGGTTACAGAGAAAGCAATAGCATGCTGTGCCATGCTGAAAAGTTCAAATGATAAAGAAAGCTACCAAAGAGGACGACATTGTTACAGAATATATTACACCCACAACAGATCTACAAAGGCTCCACTGTATTATGATACTGGAGTAACATTCACTGAAAATATATATCTGTATATCTGCCCTTTCGCTGCCAGCTCTGCTGAGTCTCAGAAATTCAAAGAGAGAATCAAGTTCTCATTCAGAAAAAAAAAAAAACAAGTAAGATCGCATATAGACGGAATTTGACTCTGGTTATCTGTGCTCTCAATGTACATGCAGGATAAACTCTTATAGCTATTATGTACAAGACAAGATAATAAGGAGCAAGACTGTGAGAGAAAATAAAATGTAGTTAGTTCTACTGCTAGTTTTCTCCCCAATCAACGTCATAAACAATAAAAAAAACAAAAGAAAGGAAAATAATCACTTAAGTTTCAAAGTAAAATATACAGTTTTCAATTAAACTAGGGCTGTCAATCAATTAAATATTTAATCATGATTAATCGTGTGATTGTCCATAGTTAATCGCAAATTAATCACACATTTTTATGATCTTATCAACATGGGAGTGGGCAAATATCCTGCTTTATGCAGGTGTATGCATTATTATTGGAAATATATTAGTTATAATTAATAATTAAATACTAATTAACAACACAAATCAATGACAAATATTGTCCAGAAACCCTCACAGGTACTGCATTTAGCATTAAAAATATGCTCAAATCATAACATGGCAAACTGCAGCCCAACTGGCAACAACAGCTGTCAGTGTGTCAGTGTGCTGACTTGACTATGACTTACCCCAAACTGCATATGATTATCATAAAGTGGGCATGTCTGTAAAGGGGAGACTTGTGGGTACCCATAGAACCCATTTACATTCACATATCTGGAGGTCAGAGGTCAAGGGACCCCTTCCTCGCCAACATTTAGTGTAAGTTTGGAGCGTCATTTAGCCTTATTCGTGACAAGCTAATATGACATGGATGGAACTAATGAATTCCTTAGGTTTTCTACTTTTATAGGATATCAGTGTCTTCGCTCTGGCTTCAAAACTGAGCCAGCAACAACCTACAAATTGCAAGTACCGTTGATATTAAAGAAATTAGTGGCGTTAAAACAAATTTGTGTTAACGTGTTACCAAGTATTCTAACTTTGACAGCCACTAAATTAAACCAATAACGTTTAGCTCTCGTAGCATTGAGAAGGCTACATTCACTTTGTGTTCAGTAACTCTTCAATGAAGAAGCCAGAGGCTGGCATTTTGGAGAGGTGGTTTATTGAGCAGTATTTTTTTAAAGGCTGGAATGCATTGAGAATATAAACTGGACACCTTAGGCTTTGATTATGCTGTACACATACACACTTTACTGTATGTAATAGCTACAACGTTTGGATGTTCTATTCTGTTTTTCCATTTTTCATCTTTAAACATCTTTATTCATTCCAGACTACAGGGAGCAATTAATGGATGCAGCTTTACAATTTTGGGGTTGAAGTATTAGTAAAAAACAAAGAATTTTCTACTACAAAGTGTTGCATTTTTCTGTCTTCTGGTTTTTAAGACGTGTTAATTAAGCACCTTCACTGGCGAGAAAAGTCAGTACAGAAGTGTCTCTCCCGGTCTGCTACCTCTGTATTTGTGAAAATTGGTGCAAATTGGGAAATCTAACTGTCTTATAACAAGGAAAGTCACGTCTCGTTCTACAATCAATAGCAGAAATATACTTTTCTCTAAGTCCTAATATTTTGGTGGAACAATAATTCTCAAAATCAACACCAAGAAACCAGTAGAATAATTAACTACTGGGACCTTAATTTATTGTAGGAAAAAAATGAGTAGTTTGTATTTGTGTGTCATTTAAAATGTTAAACATTGGTGCCAGAACGATACCTGAGTAATGCTATGAAAAAAACTCTAAAAATATTGTCTTGACTTTTACATAATTACGATTCAGTATAAAATAAAGACAATTATAATTTAAATCAGGACGTTTCTGATCAAAGACACAGTATACGATGGGATGAATCTTTGACCAACTATTTGCGCAAAGAGGCGGCAACCATTAGCTTTTCTATTTGAGGGTTTTTCTTTCTCAGCGTTGGTTATTGCTGAACTCTGTGATCGTGTGGTGAGATCACTTTCTGACCCTGTTTGTTTAGCATGGGAGGCTGGCTCCGGTTCAGGAGCCACAGAGGAGGCTGCGTGGGCTATTTTAATGAACTCCCTGCTTCAGAGTGATGAATAGGTGTGTCTGAGCTCTGTGTCTGCTCCACCCCTTCAGAGGGCTCAACTACCAGGGTGCTCGTAAGCAGAGCCCCGTGCTTCCCACACACATACCTACACACACACCGATATCCGTGTATAACAATAATGAACACACAGCAAACGCATATCCATGCACATGAAAAGATACGCACAATCAATGCAGCAGTATTCTTGGAAACAAATCAAAAACTGAGATTCCTGGCAGATGAGAAATGTTGGAAGATGAAAGGGCAAATAAACATCACCCTGCACTACACACAGCATCAGAAGACAATAACTAAAGAAAAGCCAACGGCTAATGTTACTGTGGCTTAAAATAAATCCATATACATACATAAGAGGGCCTGGAAACCCACGCTGGGGATGTCACAATACCAGAAATTTAGTAGCTGATGCCAATACCAGTGTCCACGCTTCTCAACACCCAATTTGACACCACAGTAAAAAAGAAAAAGACAACAATAAATCCCACGTACTTCAACATACACGCCTTTATTACCGTTTGCAAACTGGTTTTTGCAAATTTATTATTAATCCCTGATGATCCGCCTCAAGTTTCTCTGCAAGAACAACATTTTACGAGATTACATGTGAAGATATCATGATAATGTTATAATTTACCTTCGTCCAATACTCATTTTTACTGAATAGAGTTTGAACACATCATAATGTGACCTCTGTTAACGTACTATGCTGCCCACCAGCTGCTAGCAGCTAACGTTAACTAGCTGTCCTTCTGCCGATTTCAACACAGAATTGTTGTTCACTGTAGAAAAACAAGTGCCGTCACATTTTCAGATTTTTGGCATCGACTAAGCAGCCAGTTGAGCCTGATTAGCTACCATGATATTTGGTGGTGAAACTCAAGAAAGTATACTCGTAATGTCAGAAGGGACTTTACACAACTACATAAGTACAATGGGTCAAAGTTGAAGCAGGAATTTGGTCTACAAGTTTATAACAGACAGTTGGAGTAATATTTTTACCTTGTTTTACCATTGTCTCTCTTCCACATAAGTTCGACTAACATGGGGGTTTGTTAACAGTCTTTCTGACCGCTCCTGATTCTTGATCCAGTGATGTCGCTGCTTTCAGAGAACTCAGTAATTAATTTGGTGAGTACGATGTTATCATAACGTAAAATAAATGATGTTTCAATAAACCATAGTTTTCCTTTAAGAGTATAGACTCACTTTAATCCAGAGGTGGGGGACTCGAGTCACTTGACTTGACTCAAGTCAGAGTTGACTTAGACTTGAGACAGATGACTCAGAATGACTTGACTTATTTTTAAATACTTGCATTTTTCTAAATATTGAAAAGTTACATTTTGTTTTTGAAACATGATTGGGTGATTTCTAGTGCAATGTGTGTGTACCTGGCAACCTACTAGGATGCAGCAGACCAGCAGGGGCCAACGCAGGAGCCAGTTATCAAGGAGGGGGCTAGTCCAATAATAATATAATTTGGATCTAGTTGTTAATGCAATATTGCGAGAGAGTAGTCTACACAATTCAAGAGTGAGCAAGCACTCTGTCACACACACCGACACGCGCACACACAGCGAGAAGATGAACAGTGGCTGTCAGACAGTTACAATGGCTTCCCAAAGCGGTAGTAGGATTTTACATTTTCTGGTGTCACTGGCGGCTCAACCGGCAAAACGTACAGAAGAGACAAAAACAAAGACTGGTCCAAACGCTCTCTCTCTCTTTCGGTCTCACCACCAGGGTTATTATAGCTATATTATAGCTACATATATGGCTTGTAGCAGGGACTTGACTTGACTTGCTTGATTCTCACCACAGTAACTTAGGACTTGATTGAGACTTTTGATTTAGGACTTACTCCCACTTCTGCTATAATCACTTAATAAATAACTAAATAGAAATAATTGTATTAAAAGAGGATAGTGATGTTGTGCTGTATAGTGATGTACAGCAGAAGGAAAAGGCTGAATGTATTAACCTTTATTTATCCACGGTAGACTTGATGATCAGGTCATCTTCTGTTCAGAGATGCTGCATATACAGCAACATGCCTGGCAGGAAGGATGAACGAGAGACACAAACAGTAGACTACCATCACTGCAGTCTTTTCTTTCTGGGTTTTTTTCTAAGCAGATGAAAGAGACAGCTTCTGCAACATATCACAGTTCATTAGCAGTGAGCCAGAACCGTTTCATTTTCCTCCCTTTTCAGTAGAGATTTATTCTTCTTCCTCACAGCGGTCAGGATGATGTCCTGTCAAATTCTTACAGTCGTGTCATAGAACATGCTCTTTGGAAAGGACGTGCTCTATCTGTAGACCAGTCTTCTCTGGCTTCACTACGGAGGGGGAAATGCCTTCACAACCCTCGCTGTGATGCAAATGTCCAACTCCATGTCCAGCTCTGTAGTCCCAGTGGTGCCCAAGGGGCCTTCAGGGCGAGATATGCCATATCTTAATACAGAATCACTGTCTGTCAAGTCTCACACCATTAATTCTATGGAGAATCCACAACTGTTAACTGTCAAGCTATCAACTCCCTCTCGTCCACCCTCTGTCTCTCTTTCACGTCGTACAGACCTCATTTGTGGATAATAAGCCATACAGCGGGAAAAGTGCCCTTTTTAATTATCCAGAGGATTATGAGGTTTGAGTTGTTCCACAATGCTAATACGTAGATCACAGCTGTGCATCTTTGCATAAGGGGGGAGTATATTACCCCTCCATTTGGCCTCTGTTGCTGATGGCTTACAGCTGATCTTTGCACACCTCATTTGACGGGAAAATACGAGGCTGAAACACTCCGCACAAGAGACCCGTCAGCGTAATGAAGTTCTGAGATCCGATTAGGGAGAATATGACAGAACTCACACAGTTAATGACAGAAATGAAAGATGAAATTAATCAGCAATTCATTTCGATTAAGAAAAGATACTGATGAGAATGATTTCACGCTAGTGAGTCAAACTCATTAATCAAAGCTTATAGTATTGATCAAACAAGTTTGATTTAATTCATAATATTTTAGTAGCAGATGCATGAAGTTTCAGGACAATTCAGTGATGTCAGTCATTAACATAGTCTTCTGTAGTCTTCTGATTGATTGACACTGAGTACCTCTCCGCTCACTCCTCCCTTTCCAAGACTGTGGTAAATGTGTTGGAGAACTAAAAATAAATGTGAAAGTCCCTCTCTAGAGCCAGTGTTTGGTTTGTCCGTTCTGGGCTACTGTAGAAACATGGCTGTGCAACATGGAGGACTCTATGAAGAGGACCCGCTCCCTATGTAGATATGAAGGGCTCATTCTAAGCTAACAGAAACACAATGATTCTTAGTTTCAGGTAATTATACAATAATGAAAACATAGTTATGAATATTATATTACATTTCTGCTAATAGAGCTCCTGAAACTCTACACACTGTTCCTTTAAACCGTAGACTGTACATAAAGATGGACGACATGACAGCTCCGCAAATACGAAGCCAAAACATCTCGATCGCCCCCTGGTGGCTGGCTGCAGTAAAGGTCATAAAGCCAAAGTCAAAGTACGTGTCAAATAAATTTGCCCAAAAATGTTTTCTGTCATTTTAGGTGTTATCACGCTGATGTATGTTCAAGTGTTCATTTTTCTAGTAAGTTTGGTTTTAATTAGTTATTTGATATGAAAGGGGGTGAGACATCATGACTGACAGCTGTGATTGACTGAAGGAGTCGTGCAGCCAGAGGTTCGGGAATTGTACGAGAGAGGAGATGAAACTTTAACTTTCCATAACCATCAATTTGATCATAAATATAGTTAGAGAGACATTATGGTTAGTTGTTGTGTCTTTTCTAGCCAAACAGCTGACGTGGTGCTAACGTAGGAGCTAGGTGGCTCACGCTAACAAACTGTGGCCGTGTTCGGCTCATGATTGGCTCTGGTGGATGTATGGGCGGGACCTCGATAACGCGGCTCCAGCTCCACTATCACTACTGCGCAGACTCTGTCATCAAATGACGTCAAAGCTCCCATATCCGGATATTTTGGCTTCACTTTTATAAAGTAGGAGGAAATAGAGACGCGTCGTCCATCTATATATACAGTCTATGCTTTAAACGTACAAAACTTTTATAAAAAGAGGATAACAAAGACAACTGAATCTATTTTCTACAGTATGGTCTTGTCTGACACTGAATGAACTTTCTGGGCATGAACACAGATATACTGTGCATGATTCATATACCCAAAAGACCCATTACAAAGCACTGACTCTAGGCAACAGTATGGTAGACAACAAAATACAGCCAACACTCTATTCTGACATTAAATGTGATGCTTTTCCGAGTCTATGTTCCGACCACGCACATGGTAAAATATCAGTACGGGTTTCAGCGAATCAACAACATTCACAGTCTCATTAATTACAGCTGCAGCTTTGCAGAAGTATACAGGATTTCACCCACATGTTCTATATACAGTCCCCAAACCCCACAGTGCAGACTTATGTATTTTCTTCTCTTTAATTCTGTATTTTCTTCTTGGCTCGCTTAGCCACTACTTTGTCAGCGAATGCGGGAGACAAAATAATTGCCTCTATATTTCCTGAATTGATTTCTTGCACAGTTCTAATACAGTGGTCAGGCTGGCACTCAGGCACCCATGACAGCCCCTGTACTGCGGGCTTTGTATTACAGCAGAAAAAAAGCACTCAGGAGTCAACACGCTTTTGTTATTTTCTACAGTTTGTGATCAAGGTCAAGCATTAGCAATCAAAACAGAAATAAAGTTAACAAGACAGGAGATGTGAAAAAAGAAAAAAATGTTCTGACTTTTCTCACATTTTTGCTTTTTATATCATGTTTATTCTTTCATATGTTTTTTATCTCTTCAACCCCTTAAAAAACAATAGAATTAAACTACATAAGTATATGTTAAAAGTGTTATATTGCTCCAGTATATACCAGGTACGGACATATGGATATACAAAACGTTTGAGTTTTTAGGGTTTTCGAGAACGTTGTGCAGCTTTTAAGCCAAAGCGTGCCGGCCATGCGAACAGGATGTGCTGTATTAAAGTGGAAATAAAACAATTTATGCTTCATTATTCTTCCAAAACATTAAACTGTAGGCTACATTAAGCTCATGAAATCAGATTTACTGTGTTAACTGTATTGATTCTACTTGTGTGTGTTTTTCCCCCAATAAATCAACAGAAATCTACCCACACATTGGTATGCATGTTGTATCATGACAGTAGCAGAAATAACAAATTAATTCTAGCAGATTTGAGTACTCAAGTCAACACACAAAACAATTAGAGTTAACCCCATCATGGAACAACATCATGTCATGTGAATGGCACCACCAAGTTATTATGTCCACACCAACAATAATTAATAATCCTTAATGATAATTGGCAGCGTGTGCATACAACTGATTAATCAACTATAAATACAAAACTGACTTCCTCAGTGTAGCCTCACTAGAATTAAAAATTTCAATTACACGAAAATGACCGACAATAAATCAAAAGAGCTATGGACTAGTGTTGTCAAGAATATTGACAAATCAATACATATTGATACTGCATATTTGAAACAGTTTCAATACACACTGCTATTTATGTTTTAATTAAAATATAAAATGTTATGCCCTCAATGTTGTGTCAATTTTTCCCTGTGGTGTCGAAAACTTGTATCAAATATGAATATTTTTCATTGTATCAATGTTAAAAATTCCAGTATCGTGACAACACTGCTATGGACACCACAAAGTCCTCCACAATCTGCTCTAGGTTCAACTGCTCTGTTCATTCATTCTTTGAGCATAATATAACCAGTATAACATAATATAACATATCTGTCCTGCTGCGCTCCTCAAATTCAAAAAGGCTCGGCAGTCACAACTATGACAGATTGTCAAAAACTGCAGGAAGGCCTCACACACCTCACTGAAGGGAAATGTAAATGAAGAAGTCACGGCTGGAGGATCCACCGAGAGCATTTTTGCATTTAGCATGTTAGCCAGACCCAGCATGCACCTGTTGGTCACGCAGTATGTTTGATTTGTGTCACTTTGCAGGTGGTGCTTTCAATCAGTGAAAAATGAAGGTTGATGCAACCTTTTTTTAAAACTTGTGCCAAAGTACAATAATGCTAATCTCTACCAGAACCCAAAATGATGTGGGCCCTAATTTTATTGCATTGTTGTGCATTTTTTGTCCTCTTCACAATGTGCTAAGCGCAGCCCAGGTGTGAACAAACCCCTTGCACCCCTTTACACTCAGCCAGTGAATTTTTACAGTGTTTTCAGTAGTTTCTAATGGCATGCATTTTATTTAAAAAATGATGAGGATGAGATGATGAAATAAATCCTAAAACTCCTGTTTTGCAAAAAGCCAACTCCTCCTGCCATCTTCTCTCTTTAATGGGTAGAAAAGACAGAGCGCCTTTCTTATATGATATTGCAGTTCTTAATGACTTAACTTTTCATCTTGTTTTACTCTTCATGTTGTGTTCCCTGTGGTGAATCTTCAGTTTAATGACCCCTTTGAACCTTCCCTTCTGGTGCAGAGGAGGTAACTGCCACCCACATACTGAGCTGAATGATGGAGAATACGAGGCCCCGGCTCCAGAGAAACGAAGTTAAGAGACAGAAGGACAGAAAAAAAAAGAGAAATGTACAGTATGTTGTCCACTTGCACCAGTCTTGACTCCTGCGGTCTGACCATGAACTGAGTTTTCCTTCAGATCTAACCCCTTGTCTAACATGGTTTTTCCTCTTAGTGGGCCAGTGGGGTGAAGACACCCTTTGAACCTTTTAAGCACGACTTCATGGCATCACGCTTTGTGCGGAAAAAAAAAAAAAAAAACTCACGGCGTCCGTGTGAGAGAGGGAAGAGACGACATGCTGGATTGGCAGTTAGAGCAAGAGGAGAGTGAGAGTGCATTAGACCTCTGGCGTCAACTGAGGCATCAATTAATGAGCAGCCTGGGAATGTGTCCATCCAGACACACTCTGCACCCGTGAGCCGCAGGAGGCCGGGCCAGGGCCACAGACGACTGGGGGACATGAATAATTGAGGTCCCTGTTTTAAATGTTTAAATGTATTAGGGCCGTGGGAAGAGGTGTTAAGAGATGTACAAGAGGGAGGGAGGGAACGGCAGCAAAAATGTCTCTATTATGTCTCTAATCATGAAGCTAAGAGGTGTTCTGTGTCAGTAGTAAAACTTGCTATGTCACATCATTAGTGGGGTGACTTAAGTGCATGCATAAAACTAGCTTTGACAATTCTGCAGTGCTTGTTTTGTCAGCCGGGCGGGGATTTGGACAGATTTCTGTCGACGCACTAGCAGTCGAAAATACTGGCCTAATTTTGAGACAGATCAAATACATGCACATGGCTTGGCGTTGGCACAATTTCAGCCTAATTCTCTGTGTGCTGAACACCAATGAGGTGGCGATATTCCATGAACAGTCAGTGGAGATATTTGTGATGACGCAAAGAGAGAGCGCACAGTAAAAAAGCCAGACAATGACAATAAGTCCAGTCTCAGTACACGTACAGCGCCGTGGGTGACGTCCCAACAAATAAGAAGACAGTCATCTTTTCTCTGTAGTGCATCATCGCATTTTCAGTTCCATCTGGTCACTTTTCATTCAGAAAAAGCAAAGACAAATGAATAGGTATCTCTTTCTAATAAGGCATCTTCTATACATTTATAAGCTGGAATTATAATTCCACCACTAGGGTTTAATTGCTAATAAATGATTTGCTAATGCTTATAAAAAATCAATCAGCTATAAATGATTACAAGGAACTGGGGTTACCAGGTTGTGAAAAATCAAAATTACCTACAGTCTAGATAGGCCCGCCACAGTTTCACAGTGAACTGTATATATTTTTACACTTGTCAACGGTTGGGGTTCGCATTTGTCCAAGGAATTGGGTCAGAGACGGCCGCTCGGTGTAGGAGGATCCTCTCTCTGGTGCTGGCTGACCCTCACTGGTCACATTTCCTTCATGAGCGCTGCGACCGGCTTTAGTAGTTCGGCTTAGAAAGGCCCAGGGTGAAGGTGGCTCGCGGCTCCGACAGTGAGCTTTACATCACCCTTCGCCTGGACCTCGCTGCTTCCCGGGGCCGTGAACACAATGCTCGCTGCGCTCTCTCTCCCTGCGCGGATGGACGGGGCTTCCAGCAGATTGTCCTCAGTGTGAGGGGTCTGCGGCGATGTCGGCGCTGTCCTCATCGACCAGGTATGAGGACGTGTTGGAAAAATGTGTCCTGCTGGTGTTTATCCTCCTCAAACATGACAGTTGTTTTGTGTCTTTAGCTGGCTCTTCTGCTCATCAGGAGGACCTCTATGACTGACTTACTAATGTTTGTAACTACAGATTTGATGGTTTAAAGTGAAATACCAATGAGCTTTTATTGATTTAGCAGCATTTATAACTGCAGATAGAATGGCTTATCAGAACGTAATAACCTTTTATTATCGACTTCCTAACATTAGTATCTGCAGATTTGAGTGTCATGAGGGTAATAGGTTACTGACATTCTAATGAGACATCAATTCTGAATCAATTAGAAATGTTAGAAAATCATTCATTAATCATCATCCATCATTAATAAATGGATTTTGGTCCAGATGCTCTTCAGCCTTATTTCAGAAGGTAAGTGGTCAAACAGCTACAAAGAAAGAGCAAGTGTCATTTCAGAGGAGGGTAACAAAAAGCCAGAGGAATTTTTATTTTTTGGTGTTTTTATTGAATAAATGATGGTAGAGAGGAAAATAGGGGAGCTTTAACCATTAGGGTGAATTGCTGCCAAGATTTTCAGCAATCTCAGTCACTCAGTCAGGGGAAAAGCACCACCTCTGACCAAATGGTAGCTGTCGCTGCTTTTCATTGCAACTACTTTCCTTTCTTTGAGCTACTTCACTTTATTTGAGCCACTTAGTTTTCAGTGAGAGAAACTTTATTTCACTAAAGGTTTTCTAAAAACTATTTTGTCTGGTGATGAATCCACAATTGAAATCAGTTCCCTAAATGACTGATAGGTCTGAAACACCCTGGTTTTCTCAAAGAACTGGTGTATGTGTGTAAGTTAAATTGCACCAAGGCACAGTGTGTGACACTACAGCAGCTGATATTTGTACCAGCCAGTTGTCAGCAGGACACAGTGAGTAAACAAAGCCCTCCTGATTGGCAGCCGTTCCGCTCTACAGAATCCAGCAAAGACGGCTCAAATTGGATGCAAAAACAGCACACTTAGATTTCAATTTCTCCTCCCAGATGGGAGCACCACGCACGTTGCTTGTGATTTGTCTCCAGTACCTGAAACTGGGGAGTGAAGAATGATCAAATTGACACAGTTCCAACAAGGCTACACACATGCTGGGTGCTCTGGGCTCGCACTGGTTTCTGAGATGGGCAGGCGACCAAAAAAAAATGAGATAAGAGGTGGTATCAGGCTCCTTGGATGTGGGCGGCTTCCTCCGAGCTGCCAGCGCATCACGGCTTCTCCTCTCTCTCTTTCATTTTCTCCTTAATTCTCACCCTCTCTCACGCCGAAGTCCAAAGCCCAAGAGAAATTAGTCACCCCGCACGCAGTGGAGAGGGAGCTGTTTTGTGTGTGTGTGTGTGTGTTTGATCGTGTGAGTGTGTGTTTGAAGGGAAGAGAGAGTGCAAGCAAGACGAAAGAGAACAGGGAAGGAGAAAGAGCAAAATTGTTTTCCATCCCAAGGCTTATAATTCTGCTTTATATCTGAAAATTGATGCTGGTCTGAAAAAAGAACATCAATCGGAGCATCAGAAATCTGCTGCAGTAACAGGAAAAGCCTGGCTGTGCTGTACGGATACAGCAGTGGCCACGAGAGGAAGGACGGGAAATGATAAGAGAATCTACAAGCTTAGGATATGGTCACACAGACTCCTCATACAGGGTTTGAGCCAGAGCGCTCCATTCTGAAAATGACCCTTTAAAAACACAAGATGTCGCTACAACTGTTAGGTTTCCTGATGTTGTCTTTACATTGTCATTTGTGATATTTCTTCCTAGAAGACACTTAGATTACACCCTCAAACTGCTCAAGTACAACACACATTTGAACATGTCTGAATGACACCCACGTACGTTCGCTTACATGAATCCCAGAAAAGCATAAATCCAGCTTAAGTCAAAATACACAATGAAACTGTTGGCTGTTACCTAGTAAACTTGTGCTGCAAATGCAATGTCTGTATGCTCTGCCAAAGATGTGTTTTAGGGAGTGAACCGCCACACAGGTTAGCAAGGATTGCTTGTTTTCACTGTTAAAGACACAACAGAGTGATGAGTCTGTCCGTCACTAAAAATCCACTGTTAAAGACCTGATCACATCTTCTTCCAGCCCTGAACCTAGTACCTACATAGTAATCGATCAATGACCAACAGCTAATGCTAGTAGGCAGGAAACAGTAGTGGGAATCCCTCAGCCATTCTCTTTTAATCACTTTAACCTACGGACATTCAGAGCTGAGACTGGGACTGGGAAATTCAACGTATCCTCATACAACAGTTTGTATGATTTCCTACGAAAAGTTACTCCTCATGTTTCCTGCATTTTCCTACGAATGACATGACACACGTGTCACGTGGTTTAAATAACTACAGAAGTGGCGTAACATGAGTACAGAAGTTACATGCGTAATAAATTAACGTTTATGTGTGGTTTCACACAGGGGTGGCAAAAGTCTGGTGTTTTTTACCCAGTCATCCACTAGGCTTGTCGCGGTGGTCGGTGTTACCAGTGTTACACGGTGGTCGGGCACACATCAATTAAATTACGTACCAACTGCCCCAACCGTCGTTTTGCTTTTTTTTACAAAAATAAAACCCATTTAGTTAATTTTCGCGTATCAGCACCGTCATAGTCGGACGATGGACGCTACAAACCTGAGTGCTCTATACGGAGTCTCTACACATATGGGATGAGAGGGAGTTGACAAACCGAGAGATGGCGGAGGATTTGGTGTCGAAGCGAAACGCAAAAACGCCTATTTGGCAATATTTCAGATTTAAACACAATGCTATAAGGGAACCACAACTTGAATGAGTTAATCGCCGCGAGGAGGACGAAGCGGTCACAGCCGGTGTGCAAGACATCCCAGTACTAATGTTGTTCACTAAATGTGAACTAGGGACATATCGTGCTCATCTTCAGGTTCATACTTGTATTTTGGGTTTCTACTAGAACATGTTTACATGCTTTATTGTTTTAAAAACACATTATTGTTCTTATCCACCTTATTCTCTGGGTTATGGCCATAACTTCCGGTGAGGTAGCAGAAGTAGCAGTAAGCCAGTTAGTCCCATAGGCTAACCATAGTGGCTAACCACCAACGGCGCTTCTTTTGAAAAGTAATTCACCTTCATTTTACAAAATCCTGCTTTGTTTTTAACAGATATTTAACTAACGTTAAATTTGCATTTTATAAAATGTCCTTGCGGAGCTCTGGTATGGTGTTCCATAGACTTTTCGCCCGTCAGCGCCACACCAGGAAGCACTCCTCTGTTGTTAAGAGCAAGACAAGCTTGTTTGTGTGCTCATTCTCCGGGGGAATATCCATTAGACAGTCTACACTTTGACTGATGTCTTTAGGACCAAGAGTTTTTGAGAAAAGTGGGGAAAAGTAATGCCTCTGCCTGTGTAGGAAGATCATTAAGCTTAACGGTGTTCAGTACAGAGCATGACATGATTTCAACGGCGATTAATGAAAATTTAAAATGTCAAAATATTCAATTGATGTAATGAACGTTAACTTTACTGACCTTTTATTAAATAACACTGTTGCAACATCAATATTGTGCTCAGGATTACATGCAAACACTGTCTGTGTTGACAGAGTTGCTGCTGCAGTGCCAAGTAGTCAGGGAGCACCTACTGATGTTAAAAATGCCAATTTGAAAGCATTTATTCAACAAAGGGTAATATATAGCTAACAACGTGTGAGAGCATAATAATCATTTCATACAGACTACAGTACTGTGAGAAGCATAAATTAAGTTGAATTGTACATTTTCGCTGCTCAGTTGGGCAACAAAAGAGCAGCGGAGAAGAGACGTCGGGTCCTTAAAAGGACCAACAGCAGTGCCAGGAGAACATCAGCTATGATTTCATGTGTAAGAAGGACACAGCATTGTAGCGTTTGTCTAATGACAACCAGTTACTTTTACTATTTTCTGTACAGTTTAAAATGTAAGGCAGTTTATGGCACAGAGTGCAGGGCAGCATTAGACTAAAAATAGTTTAAGTACGGTTATCTGTGTGGAAAAAATCAAAACCTTGTCACTGTGGAAGAACTGATCTGCTTCAGAGCTTTTCAGATTTTTCATCGCTTCACCGTCTGTAGCAACGGAGTCAATAAATTAGCTAAATATGCTAGTGTAGGTTATCTGAGGCCACTTCTCCAGGTCATCCTCCCGTCCCTCCATAGTAGAAGGCAGAGGTATGATCACATTATCCCATTTGAGGTGTTCACACATGTTTTACTAGATTTTTTAGTACTATCGCTCTAGCAGAGAGGATTAGCGTACTGTTACCATGGAAAACGATTCAGTGACAGGACGCGATGGAAGTTATGACCATAATTCACGCAAGGCACCATGGGGGCTAGGAATAAGGTGGCTACGGTCTGTCTGAATATACCTGTATTCACCCACTCCGTTTTAGCGTCTGTCTCTTTAAGACCCCCTCCAGAAAAAGCCAGGTCTGCTCTGATTAGGTTGAGAGATAAATATGGTGCACCTTAGCAAAGGTAGTTCTCAAGTTGTAGGCGACGTATTCGAATGAGTCTGTGTGTGACATAGGAAGGGGAGCCAAACGTGAATGGCTTGTTGAATCACATTTTCTGATTCAAGCAGCCCATAAAAAACTGACTGGGTTGTTTTATTTCACAGTTTGTGGGTTGGTAGGCTCTCCAGATACGCACAAGTACTGAAAAATTTAGTTTTTCCATAATACAGTATGTCCCCTTTAAACCTGCAGAGGGCAGAATATTTTTGGCATCATTGGGCAAAACTTCCATAATAACCTTTCAGCATATTGTAATTCAAGTGTTGTCCTCGCCGGGTCACAAACTTTCTCATTTTACAGCTAAACAGTACACTACAAAATGTTTCTGAAAACATTTGAGGCAAGAAATAGGCATTACAGTAACAGAATATTGATTCATATTTGATCTAGACACATGATTTTTTTCAGATTACCTGTCTCAATCACTACTGTCAGGATATAGTGACCGTTTTATAAAAATAATCATATTTGCTCCAATTCTACCCACTGCTCCTTTAAATGGGTCCAGTTTTCTCGATAACAATGAATTTTGAAGTTGACTTCAAGTAAAATAATGATTTTGTCATTGTTACACTGATAAAAGGGGAGTACTTATTCACCCTATTTTTCATACATATGATTTTATAATTTTTTCTTCTCATTTATTTAGTGTTATTGGGGAAAAATGTCTAAAAGGCTATAATATGTCTATATTATTTTTGTACTATTTTAATATTATTTTATAGCATTCACTTTCTATGAAAGTACTAATGGGTCCATCTGACCTGCTCCAATACATCCCTGGCTCAAACTCTGCCCATGGTCAAAAATGTTCCCTGTTTGCATCAACATAAAAACTATATTTACCAAAAGAGCACAGTTGAAGCCTCACACAATACTGAGCTTCATCAGCTCGTCACATTGAAATGTGACTGACAAATCACATTGCAAAAGAATAATTAAAAGTGAAATGTTCTGTATGTATTTATAGTGTGAGTACAGTGTGCCCATAACTGACTGATAGAGGAGGCGTGTTTGAACAGATGAAAGAGGAGCGTGAACTGCAGCTAGCCTTGAGCTAATTCTATCACGGTGGAGAGATAGCAGTAACACACAAGTACCCAGATTTCTGTTTCTCATTCTCATCGTGTGCATTAGATCAAGGCTCGGACGCTGGCTTCTGCACAATACATTTAATGACATGGGTACATTTTCTTTTGAAGATAGGAGCCTGCTTTGAAGAGCAGTCCTCGGCTCCTCCACTGCTGGGATCTGATGATGGAGAAACCTGACCGGCCTCCCCGTCGGGTCACCAAACCCAGCTCACCTCATATTGTTTGTGTGATGAGGCAGGAGGGCAGAAGAAGGGCCCGTCAGAATCATGTAAGCACACAACAGGATGAACTTTCAATAGGAAAAAAAAAAAACCTAAACATGAAGCAAATGGAGAGACCTTTGACATTAATTGCCAATCACATTGAGTCTAATTCGTTTAATTATAATCACAACAAGATTGCCGTTCTCCTGCTCTCTCTCAACAAAGAAATAACTAGCGTAGAAAATAACAGGCTCATTTTTAAACCCCTGTAATTGCAATTTTCTACCCAAATTGCAGTCTAATGATTACAGGCATGAGGTGGAGCTTGACAACAACACCAGAAAGGAGTAGGAGAGAAAAAAAAAAACATATTGCTAAGGACCCTCAGGCACCGCAAGAGAGGGAGAGAAAATCTGCCAACAGAAAACGAGAGCTCCCTTACACCAATAGGAACCAGCGTTTAGAAGTGGGCTTCTCAAAATCTGCAATTCCCAGACCTTTTCACTGGGCCAACGGTTAAGGCCTTGGAGAATTGAGTTCCTCGCTGCTGTGCTGGAGACGGGGTTGATGGGAATTCAGCGCAAAGGCACAATATTGAGAGTGGAAGCTGCCAAATACTGACTACCTCAAGGAAAAAGAACAGCGATGGATTGAAGGAGGACAGAGAGAGAGAGAGAGAGAGAGAGAGAGAGAGAGAGAGAGAGAGAGAAAGGGAGGGTTGTTAGAAAAGCCTGATGCCCGACAAAGCTGAAAACCACCTCCATGGAAGAGTGGAGTCTTAAGCTCTGCTGAGGCTCTTCTCCACTCAAACCTCATTGTCCTCAGTGTCCAGAGCACCTGAAGAGTCAGCTGGAGAAATTCCCAGGTAGAGTCACATGACATAGAGGATGTTCAGGATGGACGGGAACACTTGGGCTCAGAAAATGTCAGTTTGCTTGCATGAGTCATCCCTACAAATAAAAAAGTAATATGGGGATCCAAATGGATACATTTCAAAAGATATAAGCATCCTTTTGAAACCATCATAATGTCTCATCTAAACCTGAATACACTTATAAGGATTGTGGTTCACAACTTGGGATCGGGGTCACAAGGGAGTTAAAAGATGATCAATAAGATAGGAAATTTAAGCAGACATATTTTTGCCACACAAACTGTTTTTTTTTTATCATCAGGCAAAAACAATCAAACAAAACATGGCACCATCCATAAATTGTATATAAGAAGTGCACGTAATCACCATGACGTCACCTATTGGTTTGTGGACTGCCGATTTGAAGCATCGAGTCTGCATCTTGGTTTTTGGCCATCGCCATCTTGGTTATTTGCAACCAGATGTGACACGAGAGGGAGGACTTTAAGTCCAACCGAACGCTGAATGAGACATTCTTAGGCGACCAAAATGTTACAAATAACTTTCATGAACTGAAAACACACTGTGAAAGGGTTAAAGTTGTAAGACGAAAACACGGACAACTCCCAGACTGGACAACGCCGTGGTAGCGACCTGTCAATCACAAGGTAGCCACGTCCTAAAGCATCCCCTGCTTTATGGTCTATTTGACTCTAAATAGGACCATAATTGACAAAATGAACATCATGCTGTATTGAAGAAGACTTGAAACTAGCGATTGAGACCATAAACTCATGTTTACAATGTTTACTGAGGTAATAAATCAAGCTTTTTGCAACCAGAGGAGTCGCCCCCTGCTGGCTGTTAGAAAGAATGCAAGTTTAAGGCACTTCAGCATTGGCTTCACTTTTCAGCGCTCCAACTGAAAAGTAATTTTGGAACCAGGGAGGCCCGAAAAAACTCTTCTTACTACTTCAAACTCCATAGAATATGATTTAGCAGAGAAATCAAACAAATACACCTCAAAATATGCAGAAATTTAAGCAAAAACTTGAATCCACTACTGGAACGATGCCTTTATATGCATGACAGGAGCCGTTTACTCGAGTCAGAGTCATATGAACTTTTCATGATCGAGCCCTTTAGGATCACAGTCTGTACTCTAGTCATGCACACTGAGCAAACAACAGAAGTAACTGATATAATACAATGACA
The DNA here is from genome assembly GCA_916701655.1 of Sebastiscus albofasciatus. Classification (NCBI taxonomy): domain Eukaryota; kingdom Metazoa; phylum Chordata; class Actinopteri; order Perciformes; family Sebastidae; genus Sebastiscus; species Sebastiscus albofasciatus. The sequence continues at coordinate 11,675 of CAKAOI010053154.1, read as the reverse complement.
TCACAACACACAGATACACACACACACACACTCGTTAATAGAGCAGTAAGCGATACAAAAGCCTGAACACATGCATGATGTGCCCACACAAATCAGTCACATAAACAATCAAGAAAACATCCACTTTTACAAACACTGTTGCACTTCAGAGACACACACACATTCTCCCTTTTTCACACACACTCATACACAGCAAATCAGCATGAATAAATAAGATGTGGAGTTGTGCTTCACAGCCTAATCTCTGAGGAAAAAACAGCTTGCCGCATCGGCAAGGATCAGCCTGGGCGAGTTTGGGACACTGCTGGATTCCAGGAAACCAATTTGTTTGTTTATTGTCTTGGTGTTTTGTCGGCGGTTACAGTTCATTGCAGCCAGCCCATCTTGGGCATGCTCCTTTAAATGGCATCTATAAAACATGGGATGTGCTCTCGCCATGTCCTCCTCCTCCTCCTCCTCCTCCTCCTCCTCCTCCTCCTCTGTACATGACGGAGCTGCACACGAGCGTAACAATGCTGCATTTTCGTTCGCTATGGTGGTGGGGCTTTTGAATTTTCCCCTTTAAACACCCGATGGATTCACCCCAGCAGCTCGAGCCGGCGCTTTGAGAGGTGGAACAAACTGTGCTTTCTAAACACATTAGCCTATGAACACCGCTGAGCAGTGAAATCTCAGGGTGCTGAAATCGGGTGTAATCATGTAGATAGATGGCTGACTTTTTATTGTTCCACTAAGCCAAATCTGCAAGGCTGGCGGTGAATACAGAGTTTCTGAAATGATGCAATAGCCTGGGTTTTATGGTTAACTCGTGGTGGTGGTGCTGCAGCGCTATGTGACAAGACACTGGGCTGTCACATGTATATGTATCCTGCATATATATTTGGCATGCCCACTCACTATAGGAAATGCAGCGATGTAGACACGGAAGAGCCATAGTCTCAACAGGCAATCTTAATAGCACAGGGCTGTGAATACATATATAAGTAGAGTACAAAAACTGTATTGTTTTGTCTCATGCCTGCAAACACGAGCCAGACTCTCATATTATGCCCTATTGATCTGACAGAGTGAGCAGGAAGCTGGCGGAGAACACAAATACTGCCTGGGGTGGCTCCTTAAAACTAGAGACAAGCCTCTTATCCACGGTGTTCTCTTCCTCTGGAAATCACCTGGTGGCTCATGCATATCAAGTGCTCTCTCCAAGCCTCGGTCTCTCCGTCGCTCTGCCTTCTTCAGGCTCTGCTGTGTGTTGCTGTGGGATGGTGGTGGCTTTCAAAAAGAAATGCACGACTGATATTGCAAACTAATCCGTCAATCCTCTGCATTCTGGTTATTTAAAGCTGCAGTGGGTAGAAATGGAGCAAATATGATTAAAAAAAAGTTATTTTTATAAAACGGTCACGATATCCTGACAGTAGTGCATGAGACAGGTAATCTGAAAAACAAATCGTGTGCCTCTGTGTCCTCCGGTGTCCTTCAGTGCTCCTAATGGCATCTGCAAGATTTCACAGACCGGAGGAAAACAACCAATCAGAGCTGAGCTGGAGCCTGCCGTCTCTGAGCAGCTGTCAATCACTCACAAACTCCGATCAAACGGTCAAACTAGGCAGCGCTGATCAAATATGAATCAATATTATGTTACGTTAATGCCTATTTCTCACCTCAGATGTTTTCAGAAACATCTTGTAGTGTACTGTTTAGCTGTAAAATGAGAACATTTGTGACCTGGCAGCCATGTTGAGATCAGTTGAGCAAATACCAAGCACCGCCCACCAGCCGGAGCACAGCCAATAGGAACACTCTCTCTGAAATGACCTGTGATTGGCCAAAGTCTGCCGTCAAGGGATTTTTTAAAGCCTGGATACAGAGCCATGAGGAGGTGCAGAAGTCTAGTTTTCTCTCAGAACACTTGAATTACAATATGCTGAAAGGTTATTATGGGATTTTTGCCCAATGATGCCAGAAATATACTGCCTACTGCAGGTTTAATGTCATCAAAATGACAACCATTTTTGTTTCACCACCTGTTTGGGAATGCCACAGTGCTGCTCGGCAAGGTTACTGTGGCAGGATGTTTACAGGTACAAGTTTATTCTAAGCCTTTAGCTCTGTAACAAATTCCCACTTTTTTTACAACAACCACAGCAGAGCGCACAAATCTTTTTCAAAGTTTCCAGTGTGTTGCTATCAAATACAGTGGAACTGTCACAGGGATCCCATCTCCAGTAATCCCAGGGTGGCCTTTGCTCTGCCTGTCAGCAACACCAGCCAATAACACGGCACAATAAAACCCTCCAGAACAACAGTGGGCCGCAGGCAGCTTCAAGGGCTACTGACGGCGATCTATAAAACAATATAATGGGTTGCCTGTCAGTGAGTGTGAAAGGGGAAGATCTACACCTCCTTTGACTCTCTGAGGGGACTTCAATTAATCACAGCAGAATTGTATCACCCCCGCATTAGGAGTGTAAGGTTATTACCATGCCCATATTCCGCAGGATGAAATGCGATGATAGCACTAATTGAGGGGAAGAAAGAGGGAAAAAAAACAGCTGACCGCACAAGGCTTGTCAAGGGGATGAAGGGCAGATAAAAGAACGGGGTGAACAAGGAGATGGATAGAAAAAAAAGAAGAGGAGAGCAAGTGGGAATGAAGAGGGGAGGTGTTGCAGAAAAGAAATATTCACAGCGGAGTGTGTAATCATAAATATCTACAGTCAGTGTAGACAGTGTGACAGCACACACAAGAGCCACTTTCCATTAGGGACTCTATCCGTGTCTTCTCAAAACATAATCCAACAAGATAACAGCATTGTACTTTCCTTAAGTCACAAACAAGCCGATTATAACTGGAGCTGCTTTTTTTATTCTTATTATTATTATTCTGTTGGAGTTGAGGGGAATCACACGGCCGCACGCTGTGAAGTCAGCTCCAGGTCCCAATTCACTGTAGAGCCTCACTGTGGGGAGCCATGTTTAGTATGTTTGGGGGTTACCTTTTACCAACATACAGTACACAGGTGATAGAAACACTGATATAGAAATATTATGCACTACTTTTTTGGGGCTGAGGGATTCCGAAAACTGAAAAAGAAGCTGCATACAGATGTAACTGCATCACATAGATAGATAGATAGATAGATAGATAGATAGATAGATAGATAGATAGATAGATAGATAGATAGATATGAGCAGAATGACAAAGAGAGAGATGGTTTCATGCCAGTTTTTCCACAGATTAGCAGTGATAAATCCAGTCAAATGTTTTAGATTTTTCTTATCTGAAGCCATGATTATATAGTAACTTGTCTGCATACTGATGAGACCACACACTCACACACACAAACACACACACACACACACACACACACACACATTTGCCTTTTAGGTATGTTTCTAAAAAATAACAAATACATAGAAAGATTAAGTTTCTTGATGCACCCAAAATGAGCAACCAGATCCCTCTTGATTTCTGACTAATTTAAGCAGCCAATGATGGTTTCATCATGTTGATCTACATCATCTAGACAGCATGATGAGATGGATATTTCACAGCCAATACAGCTACACACCTGCACTCCACCTCAAGTCATTATATAGTTTCCAGTAGCTTGCAGAGTGTCTCACAAGTTAATAACTATTTATCATAGTGGAAGCAATCAATAGTGTAATCGATAGGCTCAGTTTATTATCAGGTTTGTCTGATTGGCTGTTTGAAATTCGCAGTTTAAATTGTTTGTCAGTGATTTCTTCACACATGATACAGTTTATAATGTGCAAAATGCACCACAGTGACATGTTCATGGACCTACCTGTCGTTGTGCTGTCAATTAATCCCCCGGAACGTCCCTCTCATTTATTCTCCATAGTCAACCACTAAACCCAGAGACCTCTTCTTCACAGAAATGCCATTTCCTAGTCGCTTCAAGACGCCCTCGTCGACAACACATTACCTACAAAAACAGGTCTTAAATGTCAAAGCTCTCCATCCCCGAGTAAAACAAGAGTAAAGTGCGGCTGCTGGCTACTTGCAGACGGTGGAGTTGAAAGTCTATAAAAGTTGCTGCTGGTCCTCCGCCGGCTCTGACTCACAACTTCTCCTCCTCCGGAGCGACAACACGGCGGCTGCACAGACTCTCATACTGTCTGCAAGCAAGCAGGATTTTTTGTTTTCTTTTTTTATTATTTTTACAATCCTCCTTCCAGGTTGCAGTTTTGGCAGCGTCTTCGTGCAGTTGAGAGAAACGGATTTGATGATGTGTCCGAGAGGATGAGAGAGAGGAGCGTGTGTGTGAGAGAGGATGCTGATGCTGATGCTGCTGCTCTGCTGGTGTTTCAGCGCCACCCAGTGGAGGTGTGTGGTGGTGACAGCTAGGAGGGAGTGCAGACATTTATCATCTCACCCAGCTTCAGATGATGATGATATACGGATGGTTGTGTGTGCCCTATTAATTAAAGACGTGCAGCAAAGTAAATGTTATTATAAATGGCTTCACTGTAACATTATTTTTAGGGTTCATTAATAAATGTAATGTGATTTCTTATCTATTTCCTCTGCTCCTATGTTGAGGGAATGTTTTGCAAACCCAAAGAGGGAAGTTTATGATGTGATATGGTTTTTGATAAAGTGCTTATTTTTTGGGTCATGCTTAAAAAAGATTTAGGGACTGTATGGAAATTATTTGGGTCGAGGGGAGTGTTGAATGTTATATTTTATTTCATAAAAAAATCACTCCTTCACTACTCTCCCCTGGATATCCCAAAATAATGACTTGTATTAAAAAAAAATAATAATAATTGTATGTATTATAAACATGACAAAATGGTGAAAATACAGACACTCTTTATTTTTTGATAAAGAACTGCAAAATAAGTGCTTATAACAGCCTCCAAATAAGTGACAGCTCTGTGCTGAAGGGATTGTGCACAGCATTATTCCCCTCCCCATCTCATATCATCTGCATGTGGCAAAATGCACTAAAAAACAACTTTTGATGTAATTATCTTTTTTTCATTTATGTATATTTGCTCTTACAAATGTGAAATAAAATAAAACAAGTTAGGGTTAGACCCTCTCCCAAGAAAAGTCATACTACCCTGCAGTAGAAATAAAAATGAGAATAATCTCCCTATTTATTGACCACCCTTCATCCCCTAATAATTTGTGTACAGTCCCTTACTCAGACGAACTTGCAAGTTGTTATGACATGCATTAGGCTCCTGACTACTCGCCAAGGTCATCATAATACATCTGTTTGTCTCTGACATTCAACTTCCGCTCTCCTCAAACATCACTGCCCAGTCTACAACCCCCCCACCCCCACCCCCCTTAATTGCATTATCATCTCTCCATTTCTCAAGCAGTCTCTTTCGTCTGGTCCTCCGAAAAGCAGGAACGGGTGGAATAATCAATACCAACCTTTGAGATGGCCCATGGAGATGCGAGGCAAGCATTTGGGTTTGGATTTGATTGATTTTGGACACCCTCAGAGAGTGTTATCATCATAAAGCCAGAGCCATCTACCTCATAGACTTCTCTGCAAACACACACACACACACACAAAACACACACATGCGACCAGAATCAAAGGGCAGGATACACAAATCCCCAGAGACCGAATACAAAAAATGTCAGGCTATTATCATTGACCGGGCTGAGCAATACAATTCAAAGCAGATATGTAGACCAGAGCCGGGCGTCACATCACTTCACAACTGCCTGTGAATAGAAAAGCTGTTATTTTGATTCTATTTATGTAATTTAATATATTCCCAAAGTCATCAAGTGTCTTCCTCCCTCTCTGTCACACACACACACACACACACACACTGAGAGAGGAGATGACCTCATTAATCTTTAGTGCATTGTATAGACCGATCCTGTCATACCCCTGACACTGTGGTTTGTGACACAGCTCTGCTCATTAAATCATATGACAGGATGAGGTCAGCCGTGAGGTAAGGTGTCTCAAGCTGTGTGAGAGCAGATAAAGCCAGCAGTATTAGCTTCTGTGAGAGAGCTCAACAACAAATGTGTGTGGCAGCTGAGGTGAGTCATGAGGTAATCCCGGTTAGGGATCATTTGGCATCAAAATCTAATGAGAAAAAGTCTCTGGTTTTGTCTCTTTGAGGTCACACCACTGGGGGGAATGAGGAACACACACATGTGTTTCGGCATCTCACACAGGAAACCACATTTAGGCCTTGTTACTGTAGGTGACACCTTGCAAAACACTCGTCATCCCATGCTTGTCATCCTGTGATTACTTTCACTTCACACACACAGGGAACAACAGTTGTGGAGGGCTGCGTGGCACAGACATTGATTGTGGTGGTTCAGCTTAAAATAACAGCACCCTGCAGGGAGCAGTGCGAGCCCTCTGCCTGAACCCACACTCGCCTTCGCTGCGGAAGTGTGTTTGAAGACAGTGGGACGTCTACCAGAAAATTGCAAGAGGAAAAATAGGAGGCGTAATGGCCTCAGGAATGGAGCCGGCCATCAATAATGCAGAGGAAGCAGCAGTTAATGCCCCCTTTAATTCAACAGGTCTGCAGACACCGGGACAGTTATTCTTCCTCGGCCGCAGATGCTCGATGAGAGGCGGCTACATCAGGCTTTATGGCTTTGTGTGCGGCTGCACTGCCAGGTCTTTCCCCCGACCTCAATCCCAATTGCAGGACCATTAATGGGTTTTCATCAAGGGGCCCGTCCTAATGGAGTTTCCAACTTCACCAACTCACTCAGATGCCAGTGGGGAGCTGTAGCCACAGAGAAAGAAATAATGCCCACACAAAGTCAGAATATATGAACTCAATTTAGGCTGAACAGTGAGAGTGACGGCAGCTTTAATAAAGAAAAAGAGAGCACAATCAAAGAAGCCAATGTTAAAACACAACACTGCAAAAATTACCATATAGAACGTGCATTGTCTTATTGGTCAGCCGTTCAAGTTTAACACAAGTGAATAAATGTGCCATCAAGATGAGAAAAATTTACTTTTATCAATATATAATGTTTTTCTGTCACCTACTGTATGAGAGAAATCTCAATACATGTGAAAATAGATAGGATAAAATAAAATGGCAAACTGTATGTTCTCCAACGAAATTCAGAGAAAGGAAGAGAAAGTCACAACTCAGATGCAAACTGTTTATTTTCAACAGTGGTGGATGAGTATTTAGATATTTTTAAGTAACAGTACAACACTATAAAAAGACTCCAAAACAAGTAAAAGTCCTGCATTCAAAATCCTACTTAAGTAAAGGTACCGTAGTATTATCAGCAAAACATACTTACTGTAAAGTATCAAAAGTCTCTCGTTCTGCAGAAAAAATGGGCCCTGTGTGTGTTATACCACCATATGACATTATTAGATTTAATACTGATGCATCAATGCATAAGTAGCATTTTACTGTTGAAGCAAGTTGAGGTGGAGCTAGTTTCAACTACTTTATATAAATGTAGGTAGTTTAGTCCAGTGGTTCAACAACCTTCAGACTGTAAAGCTCTTTCTCTACTAGCTGAGCTCGAGTCTGTGAGGTGAACTGTGTCTCAAGAATTAGACTTTGTCTATTTGTCAGTGTGAACATGTTTCAGTGTGAACTTGTTTCAGTGTGAACATGTTTCAGTGTGAACTTGTTTCAGTGTGAACATGTTTCAGTGTGAACTTGTTACAGTGTGAACATGTTTCAGTGTGAACTTGTTTCAGTATGAACTTGTTACAGTGTGAACATGTTTCAGTGTGAACTTGTTTCAGTGTGAACTTGTTTCAGTGTGAACATGTTTCAGTGTGAACTTGTTTCAGTGTGAACTTGTTTCAGTGTGAACTTGTTACAGTGTGAACATGTTTCAGTGTGAGCATATTTAGGATCAGGAAAACACCACATGCCGGTAAGGTAGATACAATATGATAATGTGCCCTCTAGGGTGACCCAAAGTGCAAGACAAAGTTATAAAGTGCCCTCTAGGGTGCCCTTCCAGTGGAGAAAACGTGACGCAGTGCCATATAGTCTGCCCTCCATGCGAGAAAACTTTCCACCACATGCAGCTGTGCCCTTTTTATTTCTTGCCCCCCAGACAGCCTGAGTCCACCTGTTTGTACAGAGGAAAAGGGACAGAAACAGTGGTGCAAAGACTGAAAAAAAGAAAG